>PITA01007345.1:0-92415 GCA_004023965.1 Spilogale gracilis
AAGGCAGTCACTTAACCAACTGAGCCACCCAGGCGCCCCTCTGATATTCCCTTCTGCCACCACTGGAAGAAAACTTGCTTTAAAAAAAATTATTTAGAGAGAGAGCACAAACAGAGTGAGGGGTGGATGGAAAGGGAGACACAGCCTTCCCGTTGAGCAGGGAGCCGATGTGGGGCTCAATCCCAAGACCTTGAAATTATAACTGGAGAAGATGCTTAACCGACTGAGCCAGGTACCCCAGGAAGAACATTTTTTTAAAAGGGTGGAAAATTGGGGCACCTGGGTGGCTCAGGGAGTTAAGCCTCTGCCTTCAGCTCAGGTCATGATCTCAGGGTCCTGGGATCGAGTCCCACATTGGGCTCTCTGCTCGGCAGGGAGTCTGCTTCTCCCTCTCTCTGCCTGCCTCTCTGCCTACCTGTGATCTCTTCCTCTCTCTGTCAAATAAATAAATAAAATATTTAAATAAAAAATGGTGGAAAATTCATATTTATGAAGTGTTCTTCCCTGTGAGATCATGAGCTATGCTTTGGGAGCCTTGAAACCTCGGAGAACTTGGCAGGGGGATCTCAGCCTAGGAACCACAGCCTGGGAAACATGGATGGGTTCATTATACACATATCTGCGCTCTGAATGACATGATGTCACTGGTGGGGGCCCCTCCCTCCCCTAAGAGCAGGGACTGCTGCCCTCAGCAGACACTCTCAATTAGAGATAAAGGAGATGTGCTTATGCATGTACTGAACATGTGTGCTCATCACCTTTCCGGGGACTGTCTTTTCTTTTTGGCCAGGAGAGTAGAGAGCAGAATCCCAGCAGAATGGGTCATTGAGGATGCGGGGGTTCTCTGGGACAGCCCAGCGCAAGAGGCTGCTGACCTCAGGAAGCAGGAATGCAGGCTGCCTGAAATCCCGGTGATGATGGACAGAAGGGAAGAGGCTGCATTCTTTCCTCGCAGAGAGCTGCCAGGCGTGAGCACACGTGTGTGTATGCATTCATGTGTGCATAGCACGGACCCAGGAGAATGACATTTCAATGGCTGAGCTCCAAGTCAGCTCCTAAGAAAATGTAAAATTAAAAGACACTTTGGGTCTTGCTTCCTGCCGGGTCCCCAGTGCCCTCCAGGATGACCGGCCGGCTGGCTGGAGCTCAGGGACTG
The DNA here is from genome assembly GCA_004023965.1 of Spilogale gracilis. Taxonomy (NCBI): domain Eukaryota; kingdom Metazoa; phylum Chordata; class Mammalia; order Carnivora; family Mephitidae; genus Spilogale; species Spilogale gracilis. Next base: position 1,157 of record PITA01007345.1, read on the forward strand.
ACACAAGGTGGGCAGCGCCGTTGGCCTGCTCAGCCAGGGCTCCTGTCCAGAGTGTCCCCAACACATACCCGGCTCTTTGCCCAGAGGCCTCCTGAGGGTACTTCTAGTCTGTGGCTCTGCCGTCCTCAATGCTCAGTCTCCATCCCTAGCTCTAAACTGAGTGTTCGTCATGTCCCAGTCGTGGGGAGGGTGCTCCGAGGGCAGGTAAGCTGGGCGATCACCAGCGCTCGCGCCCAGGAAGCCAGAGCGCAGTTCCACGGCCCCACCTAGCAGAACTGCAGGCTGGCAGAGGTCCCCGGCTCGCACGCACGGGTTCCGTTATTACAGGAAGAAAGCGAGAGTGGATTCTGGACAGCAGTTAGCATTTTGTCCACAAAGCAAGAGGTGGTTTGGAGGCTAGCGTGTGAAGGCAGGCCAAGTAAGAAGCCACTGTAGTGAAATCCAAGTAAGGAGCCGTGGTGGCCTGGACAGGAGGTGCCACTGGGGTGAGACCACAAGAGGAAGGATTCAAGAAATATTTAAGAGGGAGAACCATAGGATTTGGTATTAGTTAAATATTGAGGGGGAAGGATTAGGAGGGGTCAGGGGCGATTTCTGTGTATCTGGCATGGAAATTGGGCACATTTTTTCAGCAAACGTTTATGGATTGATTCCACGTGGCAGGCACCATGCTTGGAGACGAGTGGCACTATCTCTGTCCTCGGGAGGCATTGGAGGAGAAGGAGTCACCCCCACGGAATGGGTGGGGGTTGCTGTCAGATGCTTGAAACCAGTTAGGGCAGATAGCGAGTGGACGGGATTTCAGGGGGAGTAGTATCTGCCTTTGGACATGAGGGGATTTGGTAGGGCTGAGCTCTCCTCGAGGAGGAGGCAAGCATTCCAGGGGAACAAGCAGGAGGACCCTAGGCTTGGAGGTGGCCCAGATTATCAGGAAAATCTTAGAGATGATTGTGGGCACCATGGTGCAGAGCTGTCTGGCTTTAGGCAAGTCCCCTGGCTTCTCTGAGCCCGAGTTCTCTTCTATAAAATGTCTGTAGTACCATCGGCCTCGTGAGGATCATCGGGTTTGGGGGCAAAAGGGCAGTGCTGTGCATCCTCCCATTCCGTCTCCATCCTTCCTTCCTCATCTCGCTGCTGGGGCCAGTTCTAGTCAGTGACCTGGAGCTTGGCAGAGGCTTTCTATAAAGGGCAAGAGAGTAAATATTTCTGGCTTTGCAAGCCACTCTCTGCTCAACCCCGCCGTTGTATTGTGAAAGCAGCCACAGACACGCTGTAAACAAGCGCACCAGTTGTGTCCCAATAAAACTTTATTTGGGGATGCTGAAATCTGAATGTGATACAATTTTCATGTGTCGTGACATTTTATTCCTCTTTCGATTTTTCCCCCACCACCATTTACAAATGTAAAGCCATGCTCAGCTGAGAGCTTGTACAAATATTGCTGTACTTTGTACTTGAGCTGTAGTTTGCGGACACCCCCCAGTCCCCCCCGCCCAATTACCCAATAGCCAGAAAAGGCACCACTGGTACTAAGGCCTTCCCCTGGATGGGATTTTGTCCCCTAGACACCAGTGGCCACAAGGCTGACACCTGCCCCTCACTGTTTAGACGCTTGTCTCCAGAATAGATGGGGGAGGGGCAGGGCCTGGCTCTTCCCTGATGAGTCCTGGCCCTTTGAAGACCTGGTTCATTTTAATTTATTTTTAAAGATCTATTTATTTATTTTAGAAAGAGAGTGTAAGCGCATGTATAACTGCATGAGCGGGGCTGGGGGGCCTGTAGAGGGAGAGGGAGAGGGTGAGAATCTCCAGCAGACACCCACTGAGCAGGGAGCCTGACATGGGACTTGATCCCAGGACCCTGAGATCATGACCTGAGCTGAAGGCAGCCGCTTAACTGCCTGAGCTACCCAGGTGCCCCAAGGTGGTTCATTTTTAAAGGAGAAACAGGCCTTCTGAAGGGCCTAAACCTTCCCAATCTGGCCAGAAACTCGGATCTCTCTCGAGGCAGGAAGCGGGGGCAGAGTTTGGCCCCACACCGGCTTGGTGCTGTGGGGGAGCCAGGGGAGGAGGGGCGACCTGGCTAGGGCTGCTGGGGGAGACCCTGGTGTCATCGGGGCCTCCCTCCTCTGGGGGCCCGGAGACCCTCTTTGGAACCTGCCTCCGAGCGTGGAGGGGCTCGAATGAGCAGGAACACATGGGCTGCTCTCTTCAGAAGAGCTTCTTGCAATGCTAGCTACACTATTCTCCTCTCTGATTTCTCTCTCTGAAGGGTCTCCTCTGCCCAGCCCTCTTTTCTTCCTCTTCTCCCTTGACCTCCGTTTGTTTCCTTCTCCCTGGTCCCCTCCCAGTGCAGCCTGAGTGTTGCTGCTGAGCCCGTGCTCAGACAGCTCCTTCCTCCAGGAAGCCCTGGGTCCCTTTCCCCACCTGGATGCAGTCTCCTTTCAGAGAAACGCCACCTGCTCCTCTCTTGCCGTGGCTGGGAACACATCTTCCCAGGTAATGCTTGGCCTTCTGAGAACCACCACCTGGATTTGGTGCTCCCCAGTCTGGGACTCCAGACCCCCGCCCCCCCAGCCTGGTGGTCAAGGCCTTTCATGGTCTGTCTCAGGCTTCGTTCCCTCCCCCACAGCCCTTACAGCTTTGGACCCGAGCTGTCCAATAGCAATATGATGGGAGCCACAAGTATAATTTTAACTGGTTGAGGAGCCACATAAAAAAAGTAAGAAGAAACAGGTGCAATTAATAATAGTCTGTTTTCTTTAACCCATTAGATCCAAAATGTTACCATGTCAACATGTCATTGATATAAAAATTATTGACATACTTTATATTCTTTTCTCTCGACTGAGTCTCAGAGGCCCGGGTACACGCTAGGGTACCTCTCAGCTCAGGCCCACCCCATTTCAGGTTCCCAGTGACCATGTGCAGTGGGCGTCCCCTGCCCCCTTGACCCAACCTAGCCCTGACCCCTAAACCTTACCCCCCAAAACTGCAGGAGTAACTACTGGTTAAGTGTAACACAGGGTCCTGCTGGAGACGAAACTTGGGAATTTTCTTTTTGCTTTGATTTCTCAGGCAAGAGGCAAGTGTCACCTTGGCAAAGGGGGATTGTGCCTGTTGGAAACTGCACAGGGGACAAGCAAGTCTTGTCCAGGAAGGGGGATGGGGTTCCCTTTGTGTGTGAGTCAAAAACCAGATGCTGTGATGTGGGTCCCCAGAGGAAACCAGAGGCTGCCGGGGCATCTGGTACTCGGGGGGCCAGGGCAGTGGGGCTCTAGTCAGTACCAAGCTTTGACTCAGCTCTGCAGCCTTGCGGCGTCCCAGCTGGGGGCAGTCACCTGTTAGGGGCCCCGGGGAGTGTTGCTGGAAGAGGCGGCTGTGTTGGAGCTGGGTCTCTCTTCTTTTCGCACCTCTGTCCCTCTTTTCCTCTTTGCCCCCCTTCCCCCGAGCTCATGAGCGCCTTGCTGTAAAGGCCTGCTTCTCTCCCTGCTTCTCCCTTGAATGCCCAGGCTCCCATTGGCTCCCGAGGAGCATCCTGGGAGCGGCGGCCGGCAGATGCTGGATTCTGGGCACCTGGAGGCCTGAGCGCACCTGCACGCGGCCCCTCCCCCACCAGGGCACTGGGACCAGGCAGGCGGCCCAGCCCACCCGATGGTGGCCTCAAACACTACCAGCCCCTTCTGCTCAGAGTTGCTTACTAAATGTGTGTGAAATGTGCAAAGGGGACTGGGGCTGAAGGAGGCGGGTAGGGCTGATGGCTGGGGTCTCCAGGACTGGTCTGGTAGAAAGAGACATTCCTTCCTGACAGGTGTGTCCTGGGCCTAGGCCTGGCCAGGTCAGCCAGAGCTCTCAGCAGGATTTAACCAGGCCTGAGGTGGGCCCCCCTGGGGTCGCTGTGTCCGTGTTGGGACCTTGTGTGGGGAGCAGAAAGCCAGCCTGAGCCATCCGCCCACAGAGCCAAATCACCTGGGTGCCCAGGGGGTGCAGACTGCTCATGCCCCAGACGGACCCACTGAGGCCCTGGAGCGGGGCAGGGGGGCACGAAGAGATGAAGACTGACTCAGGGCCGGTCTATGCGAACTAGTTCACGGACATGGGCCTCGTTATCCCTGTTTTACAGATGGTTCCAAAATCAAGGTTCCAGAGCTTTGTGAGCCTGGCAGAGGCTCAGGGCAGGGGGGCGGCCGAGCGGGCCTTCCCACCAGTACGGGGATGCAGCTGTGCCTTTCATTGGGGTCCTCTTTCCCTCAGCTTCTCTGTCCTTCCTTCAGGGCTTTGTGTGACTGAGTTTCAGGACAGGAAGGGCGATGTCAGGCAGTGACCTGGGCAGGTGTGTCTCCGGCCAGCAGTCAAGGTGAGCAAGAAATTCAGTTTTCTATCCTTCTATTTACTGTCCGTTGCAAGCCCTCTCTGGTGAGTGGGGAAAGCAGAAGGGCCCATGGCGCTAAGGTGACTTCAGGGGGTGTGTGTTCTCCTTTTTCCCCAAGGCCTGGTCTCAGCTTGATGGGCATCTTGATGCTCACTTCAGTGCTTCTGTCGGGGGCCCGGGGAAACTTCTGTGTTTCTTAAGACTTGCTGAGACCCAGAAATCTCTGAGACTCGCTTATAGAACTTCCTAGAGACATGTGGATATCTTCCTCAGTCTAGAGAGGCTCCCCCCAAAATTCTCCCTTCTAAGTGAGCCTCTCCTTCATGCCTGGACTCTCGGATGCAGCTCGAGCTCAGAGATTCCCGGAGTGTCTCGGGTTTCATCAGTGGGTTCCATCATCTCTGTTCCCTGCGGCCCAGGGGTATGGTGGGCAATGAGGGAGGTGGGATGGCTGTCCCCTGGGCTGACCACCAGCATGTGTTGCTCTGCTGATGGGGGCAAGGTGGCAGGTTGGGAGGGTCCCTGAGGGTCAGGGTGGCCTTTTACTCTCTTTCCGGGGTGGGGGAAGGGAGGGCGTGGCCTGTCATCAATCAGCTGTGAGTCCCCAGGGCCATGGAGGTTACCATGGTCCAGTCGGGTTCTAGAAGCCCTCTGGGCCCATGGGCTCCCTGATCAAGCCTAGGCACAAGGGGAACACTGGCTTCCTTGAAGGAGAGGGGGAAGTTTTGGTAGGCCCAGAATTATAAAGGATGGTTTTCAGGACCAAGGACTTTCAATTCTAAAGCTAGGATAGTCCCGAGTAAACTTAGGCAAGATGACACCCTGTCTCCCCCGCCCCCTGCGCGCCTTCAGCCTGCGATGGCTGGACTGGGGAGGGAGGAAGGGTCAAAGGCCCTTCATTTCTGTTCTGCGCTTGGGATGGGGGGGGGGGACAAGACTCCTCAGCTTGTCCAGCCCAGTCCTCCCCACTGTCCCCAGTCCTAGTAAAGGAGTAAGTTTTGTTTCTGGTGCTCTCTGTCTTTATACGGGGCTGCAGCCAAGCCTGGCCTCCTGTTGAAGGTAGTCCTAGTGACTCACGGGTCCATCAGTCCACAGCCCCTGGGCCCATACCACCTCATTTGTTGACCTTGGGCAGTTCCCTCCGCTCCTCTCTCGCCCGAGTTCTTAGCTGTGACATGGAGGGTTGGGTTTAGAAGGTCTGCTGAAGCCCCTCTAGGGTTGTTTGGCGCCCGTGGAGAGGAGACCTGCCCCTGCCCCACATGTAGCCCTGGAAAGTCTAGCAGGTGCCGGCAGCTGGAGCTGTTAGGTTTTGGTGAGGGCAGGCCGAGGACAAAGTCCTGAGGGTCTGGGCAAAGGAAATAAATTAGTCCTGCACCAAGAGGGCAGTGGTTGGAGCTAGGGCCCCCTAGGACTTGGACTCACCCAGTGGTCTGACCTGCCTCACCTCGGGAAGCAAACAGAAGTAAAGCGAATTGCCCGAAGGAACACAGCGATTGGGTGATCCAGTGGGCGTTAGCTCCAGGGCTGTCTCGGCTCCTTCCCGGCACCCCCAATGTCAGGCAGCGCTCCCCGCGTGGAACGCCCCTCCTGCCCAGCGCACCCACACCTCAGCCTCCCAAAGCTGCAGCACTGAGACCCCCAGGTCAGCATGTGGTGTGACAGGCTTGCCTCCCTTCCGGAGATGCTGCCTGGTCCCGGCGCCCCCACAGTGTGGGGGCGTGGGGGGGCGGGGAGCAGCTGGGGCAGTTGGGGGTGGGGACAGAGCCTGGGCCCTGGGGGCTGTGGGGTTTGAATCTGGGTCTTTCTGTTGAGCGGGGACTCACCTTTTGCAGAGGTTCTCAGGCGTGAATACCTAATACTTCCAGTAAAAATAGCAACGGCAGAGGTAATAATAATACAAGATCGCATTTATTGGGCGCTTGCCCTGTTCCCGGCTCTGTTCTGAATGTTGGAGTGTGTTTGGCCCCCATGAGAGCCCTGTGGGTCGGCGGGTACCATTAGGGCCATTTTACAGCTAAGAAAACCAGGTGGAACGAGGTAAATGCTGTCAGTGGTCACTTCACTGAAGATCTGAAGACGGAGGGTGGGGGGAGCGCGTTCTGCTTCCTGCTCCCAGGAGGCTGAGTGCCATGGAAGGTCTCGTTCTGAAATTTAGAGCAGAGTTTGCATTGTGACACCCAGCGGTGACAATTTTAATTTTAAAAACGGTGTTTTAAATGACAGCTCTTTTGGACCAAATCTTGGCATCAAATTAAACTCCAGCGGGGTTTGGCATTGTGTTTCCTGGAGCACTTGGCTGGGCTGCCCCCAGGGGGCACTCACGCCCCATGCAGGAGGCACGTCTGGCGGGATCCCTGACCCGACAGCACGCGGGCCCCCAAGTCGAGATTCCCGGGAGGGGCAGGAGATACTCTAGGGAAGTAGGGTACCACACTTTCAACTCCACAATAGTCTCCTCCCCTCATGAGCACAGCCCCCCTCCCCCAGAGAGGGGCAATGATGGGCTTCAGGGAATCTGTGCAAAAGGAAGTGAGGGGGACACATAGATTATCTCTAAGGAGAGAGCCCAAGGTTCTCAGCAAGAATCACAAAAAAGGCTGATACACTTTCACGGTTAGGAGCTCTGCTCTGGGTACCAGAATCCCAGGACAGGGGTGCTCCCTTCCCAACCATGGCTGGTTCCTTTGGCATCACCCCGGCTCGGCTCCGAGCACCCTGAGAAAAAGTCAGCAGAGCCCTCCACTCTCTCCACCAAAAGCGGGAGGCTTGCAGAAAACGCGCTACCCATCCTGTCTCAGTTTGAGAAGCGCCTGAGGGCAGGAGGGAGCCCAGTCCCCCTGCAGCTTACTTGCCTCTTGGCCTCAGTTTCCTTCCTTGTAAAAGGGCAGACGTGAGTATCTACTTTGTAGGTCCTCTCAGGAACAAAGCTAAGTCTCTCGGGCGGGGGTCTTCTACCCTGCTGAGCTGAGACCGGAAACTTCTGGGCCATTCTTGGCTGCAGCTCCTTTTCTTTTTTTCTTTTTTTTTAAGATTTTATTTATTTATTTGACAGAGAGAAACACAGCCAGAGAGGGAACACAAGCAGGGGGAGTGAAAGGGGGAGAAGCAGGCTTCCCGCGGAACAGGGAGCCCGATGTGGGGCTTGATCCTGGGTCTCCGGGACCATGACCCGAGCCGAAGGCAGTCCCGTAACCCACTGAGCCCCCCAGGCACCCCTGCGGCTCCTTTTCTAGAGTTGAGACCCTCAGCCTAGAGCAGAGACAGGAGCCTTCCCCGCTGCAGCAGGAAAGCCGCCGTACCCCTGTAACAGGCAAGGGGTCTAATTCAGCTAGAATGTGAGCTTCTCCAGGATGGGAGCTTGTCCCTTCTGTTCTCTGCTGGGTGCTCAGGGGCTAGAACATTGTGCCCCACCCAGCAGGTGCTCAGCTAAGTATTTGTTGAATAGCAGCAGATGGGGCCTTGGGGAAGGGATAGCCAGGCAGCTAGAGAAGTGTGGGGGAGGGGCTGTGACATTTTCCCATCCAAAGGCCCTGGTTCAGCTCTGTTACCAACTTTCTGGGTGACTGTGGGTGCCCTTCTCCCCTCCAGGCCCGTTTTCCCATCTCTAAAATGAGGGCCTGTCCCAGGGGGTGGCTCCAGGCTCCATCCAGGCCCTGTGCGTGGGTGGGAACCATGACCACAAGGTCTCGAGAGCATGATCTGATAGAGGGAAGCAGGGAAGGCACGAGCAGCCCAGGAATTCTGAGACGGCAGAACAGGGGGCCACTCTGTGCTCAGACCTAGACCGGGACCTTGGCAGCTGGGGCTGTGGGAAGCTATCTGTTGCCACCCACCGGACAAACTCGCTCGCTGGCCCCCTGCCCTTCACCTACTCAGGGAAGGAGCCGTGGGAACGCCTGCTCCTCCTACCTAACACTCCCCACACTCGCCCTAAGGGAAAGAGGTCCAGTCTCTAGCTGGGACCCTGCTCCACCCTTGGCCCTGGGTTGAAGTGGCCTTCACAGACCACCACCCACCCCCACGGCCGGACCCTGGGGAGATGGGGTTGACACGGGAGAACCTTCCCTTAGCTTTGTGTTGCTTTGTAAGCCATTCAGTAGGAACCCCACTGCTGCTCTCCTTTCTCTGTCTTCTCTTTCTGAGTCACTTCGGGGACTATAGCCTGATAGGAAAACTACCTGGGATTATGATTAGACATATTTTACTGTTTAATTTATAGCAATATGGCATGGATTTTATAACACTGTTATTGACAACTCTTAAAATGAGATTTCCATCTGTCTTTCTGAGAAAGTTCTAGCATGTTGCCCACTCCCGACCCCAACTGGCACTGTCTTTAGCAACCACTGAAATAGTAGTAAATAAAACCTGACTGCATTACAAATTACTTAGGACAAAAGTTGGATGTGCTTTTGGGTGAACATTGCAGAATTAGATGAGATTTTTTAAAAATGAAAACTGTTGGGGCACCTGGGTGGCTCAGTTGGTTGAGCGACTGCCTTCGGCTCAGGTCATGATCCCGGAGACCCGGGATCGAGCCCTGCGTCGGGCTCCCTGCTCGGCGGGAAGCCTGCTTCTCCCTCTCCCTCTGCCGCTCCCCCTGCTTGTGTTCCCTCTCTCGCTGTGTTTCCCTCTGTCAAATAAATAAATAATATATATTTTTTTTTAATGAAAACTCTCCCTTCTCCATGTAATAGGAACAGTTTGGTGCATCATGCCAGATGTTTCTGTGGACATATGAACTATGCACACATTTCTATAATTTTTTGTACAAATAAAATAATAATCTACATATTGCTCTGCAACGCATCTACCCTTCAAGTCAGAACACGTGAGTCTCCCCTGTTGTTTGCATGACCACAGTATTGGACATTTGGGTGGTTTCCAGTGTCCCATTATTGCAAAAAGAGCTGAGACGACACTTTGTACCTAATCTTCGTGTACTTGTATGAATTTATCTGCAAGGCAACTTTCTAGAAGAGGGATTACTGAGTCCAAGAATATACAAATTTAAAATATTCGTAGAGGGTTGCCTGACTGGCTCAGTTGGCGGAGCGTGTGACACTTGACCTTGGGGTTGTGAGTTCGAGCCCCACGTTGGGTGTGGAGACTACTCAAAAAGAAAATCTTTGAAAAAATAAAATATTCATGGATCTCACTCAACTGTCAAAATCAAATGTTTGTCTATTGATGTGTTGACAGTGTGCAAGTTTTAATTCACCACCTAGATCAGGTCATCTCGCCAATCTGTATCTATCTGATAGGTGAGGGTTGTATCCCAGTGTTTTAATTTGTTTCTTCAACTGGAAGTGGAACACCATTCTTTGTTTTTATGGGCCTTATACTTTCCCTGATATCCATTGCCCCACTTTTAAGTTGTCTGCTTCTTATTGACTATAAAAGAGCTTTACATATGAAGGACATTGCCAAATTAATTTTTGGCTTGTCCTAATTACTGGCAAATATTTTTTCTTCTTTTTGCGTGTGTTTTATTGATTTATGTTTTATTTTCCAAATCTTATAGTAACAGTTATCAAAATTCTCTTTATGGAGGCCTGGTTTCTTGCTGAGTTACTACATCCCCAGTGACTGGGATGGTCCTCAGTCCACAAATTGAGATTTAGGGGAGGAAGTGTTTTGCCATTTGCAGCTGAGGAGTGAGTGCTGCAGAGGGTCTGTAGATATCCAGGGCAGCCAAGAGACCACATGGGGTGATAGAGAAAAGTCTAGACTTCAGTAGTCCTCCTGGCTGCCCTGTCCTCCCTTGGTATGAGTTTTTCCAAATGCACAGTGAGGGGATGAAAGAATTGAATTTCCAGGTCACTTCTTGTTTTAACCTTTGATGAGTCTGTTCACACATGGTGTGCCCCCAGACAGGCTGTTGCTCCTTTTGGGAAGTATTTCTGGACCTCCTGAAAGGAGGACATAGAGGGACTCCGGGTGGCTCAGTCGGTTAAGCATCTGCCTCCCGCTCAGGTCATGATCTTAGGGTCTGGGGATCGAGTTCCTCTTTGGGCTCCCTGCTCAGCGGGGAGTCTGCTTCTCCCTCTCCTTTTGCCCCTCCCCACCCCCCACTCATGTTCTCCCTGTCTCTCAAATAAATAAATCTTTTTTTAAAGATTTGACAGAGATCTCTTCTCTCTGTATTTGACAGAGAGAAACACAGCTAGAGAGGGAACACAAGCAGGGGGAGTGAGAGAGGGAGAAGCAGGCTTCCTACTGAGCAGGGAGCCCGATGTGGGGTTCCATCCCAGGACTCCAGGATCATGACCTGAGCCAAAGGCAGATGCTTAATGACTGAGCCACCCAAGTGACCCTAAAATCTTAAAACAAAACAAAACAAAAACAGAGGTGAAGGTAGAACAGGGTGAAGGGTCCAGTCCTTTGCAACTCTGATATGACTCCACAGCTGAGTTTCCCAACAGTGCCCACGCCTCCGAGGCACCTGGGGAGCAGTAAAGAGTACCAACACCTGCCCCCCCCAACAATTAGATGGGAGCCTCTGGAGGTGACGTCTCTCTAGCTATTAATGCTCCCGGCTGACTGATGCCCCATGTTTCTGGGATGAACCTGCCAAGGATTGGGCGTTTCCACAAGCCCCAGGAGGGCTGATGCGCGGTAGGAGTCGGGGGGCACCAGCAATCCTGGGGCCGCTCCTAAGAAATGCAGTCTTCAGATGAAGGGCTAGTATCCAAAATCTAGAAAGAATTTACCAATCTCAACCCAAAGAACAAATAATCCAATCAAGAAATGGGCAGAAGGGGCGCCTGGGTGGCTCAGTTGGTTAAGCGACTGCCTTCAGCTCAGGTCATGATCCTGGAGACCCGGGATCGAGCCCCACATCGGGCTCCCTGCTTGGTGGGAAGCCGGCTTCTCCCTCTCACTCCCCCTGCTTGTGTTCCCTCTCTAGCTGTGTTTCCCGCTGTCAAATAAATAAAATCTTTAAAAAAAAAAAAAAGAAAGAAAGAAAGAAAAAGAAATGGGCAGAAGACGCGAAAAGACGTTTCTGCAAAGAAGACAATGAAATGGCCAACAGACACATGAGAAAGTACTCAACATCACTTGGCATCAGGGAAATACAAATCAAAACCACAGTGAGACACCACCTCACACCAGTCAGAGGGGCTGAAATTAACAACACAGGAAACAACAGATCTTGGTGAGGATGCAGAGAAAGGGGAACTCCCCTGCACTGTTGGTGGGACTACACAGTGGTGCAGCCGCTCTGGAAAACGGTGTGGAGGTTCCTCAGAAAGTTGAAAATAGAGTTACCTTATGATCCAGCAATCGCACTCCTGCGTATTTACCCCAAGATACCAATGCAGTGATCCAAAGGGGCACCTGCACCCCAATGTTTACAGCAGCAATGTCTACAGTAGCCAATTATGGAAAGAGCCCAGATATCCATCAACAGATGAGTGGATAAAGAAGATGTGGCATAAATACACAATGGGAAACCCAAAATCTTGCCATTTGCGAGGACATGGATGGAACCAGAGGGTATTATGTGAAGCAAAATAAGTCCATCAGAGAAAGACAATTATATGATCTCACTAATATGAGGAATTTGAGAAACAAGACAGAGGATCATAAGGGAAGGGAGGGAAAAAATGAAACAAGATGAAATCAGAGAGGGAGACAAACCATAAGACCTCTTTTTTTTTTTTTTAAGATTTTTTATTTATTTGACAGAGAGAAACACAGCTAGAAAGGGAACACAAGCAGGGGGAGTGAGAGAGGGAGAGGCAGGCTTCCCACTGAGCAGGGAGCCAGATGTGGGGCTCGATCCCGGATCTCTGGGATCATGACCTGAGCTGCAGGCAGTTGCTTAACCGACTGAGCCACCCAGGCACCACCTCCATAAGACCTCTTAATCTCAGGAAACAAACTGAGGGTTGTTGGAGGGGAGGGGAGGGGTGGAGGGATGGGGTGGCTGAGGGAGGCTATGGGCCTCGGTGAGTGCTGAGAATTATATAAGACTGATGATTTACAGACCTGTACCCCTGAAACAAATAACACATTATAGGTTAATTAAAAAAAAAGAAAGAAAAAGCAATGCAGTCTTGGATCAATCCCCTGGTCTGGCTCCCACAGGCTTCTGGGCTGCTTGGGTAAACACGCTTATCTTCAAATGCAGGGCTTTGCCGTTACACCGTTGTATTTGCTTTCTGATCATTCATCAAGCTGCGTACTCACAATCTTGCCAAGGAGAAAGGGACAGCTTGTCCTAGACCCCAAAACGGCTGGGGAACCCTGATGCGAATTCACTTTGCTGTCCAGGCCATGCACATATGGACAGTATTTGGGAGTCAAGAGCATTTCCATGTGTGCGCTTTTGCTCTCTTTCTAACACAGAAGGAAGAAGGGAGTGAAGGGGTCCAGCTCGACTACCGAGGAGTTCCCTGGGCCTGTGGACATTTAAAGTGCATCTAGGGTGAGTCTCAGTCTCCTCGTCTGTACAGTGGGGCTAATGACACCTCCTTCTCCAAGCTATTCAGTTCTGGATCAAATAGCCATCAGGCCAAGCAGCTGACCGGCACCTAGTAGGTGGTCAAGCCGAGCCAGTCCGGCCCTCGCGGTGCTGCCCGTGCGAGCAGGTTACGGCCAGATCTTGGTGCTGGGGTCACACAGCGTGCTTAGGGATGCCGGACAGACATGGTTCGCCCCCCCACTGGAACTCACTTCATCTCCGCGCACCTCAGTTTGCTTGCCCATTCAATGCGGGAAGTCAAAGCACTTGGGCAGGGTTGTCATAAGGATTAAACGGGGCCACGTGTGTGAAGTGTGGCGGCCAGGGCCAGGCCCAGAGCCAGCAGCCCTGTGCGCCCTGGGGGGATTCCTGGCTTCAGAAAACAGAGTCCCCTTTGACTCCGCTAGCCACCACGGTCATTACACACGATCGCTGAGTGCCGGGTAGCAAATATGTGCGCCCCACCTTTTCCTGGGCTGCAACCCCTCCGGCCGGCCGGGTCTGGGCTGGCAGGCAGGGCGAGCGGCTCAGCCATGCCGCGAGCTGTGCTGCAGCTGGTAGACGGAGGTGCGGGGCTCCGTGCCGGCTGGGGCGGCTCAGGGCCAGCTCCTACGCTTCGCCCCCAGAGCCTGGCAGGGCCCTGTCGCCTTGGGCCAGTGGAAGGAGGTAGCTTGTCCCCGGGAGTTCCTCACACCATCCCCAAGGCCTGGGCATGGTGGTCAGCCCTCCCGTATTGTTGGAGAAACGGCAGAATTGCTCCCCAGCTCTGGGGTCACCAAGGTACGTGGGAGGGCAGAAGCGCCTCCTGATTCGCTGTGAGCCCAAAAGTCCAACGCATTCTCTGGAAGATGTTTCATCTCCAGAAGACCCCCCCCTCAAATGGGCACATGAGACCCCAGGAGGACTAGCGCGCGCCCACACAGGCCTCCAGGGCATGTGATCCATGCCTGGCCCTGTGCGCCTGCCAGATGCGGCCTCAGCACAGGCACGGTTCAAGTTCTGGCTCTGCTTCTGGCCGGCTGCAAGGCCAGCTCCTCTGGGCCTCAGTTTCCTCATCTGTCAAGTGGGGCAATAAAGGGAAAGTTAAATCCAGCATTGTGTGTGAGAGTGCTTACTGGTGTATGCAAGGGAGGCCTTACTAACACTCCGGGCTAAACTCCAAGTCTCTGACTGAAGCAGAAAAAGCCCAAGGAGAGTACGTGTGAGGGGCTCTGCCGCTCACACGGGGGCAGGCAAGGGATGGGAGAGGGAGAGGGTACTGCAGTCAGAAGGCTGGAAGGGCTGCTTGTCTTGCCTTTCCTGCTTGTTTTCCACAGGAGGAGAAAGTAGCCCAGAGCAGGGTTTTGCCTCAAGGCTGGAGAAGCAGGAACCTGTCCCAGCTCTGGGCAGGAGTTCCCAGTGCACTCTGCAATCCTGGGAAACTGCTTTAACCTCTCTGTGCCTCAGTTTCTCCCTCTGTCGGAACTGCCTTGCCTCCGGAGCACGAGTGCCTCTCGTGGAATGACCCGAGGGTCCATCGAAGTGGTCCTACCAGAACCAGACTGAGGCCGGATCAGACTCACGTGGGAGGGGTCCCAGAAACCTGTAAGGGAGGAGGTGGGCCCAAGCCCTTAGAAGGTGAGCAGGGAGGCGAGGATGCCAGGGGACCCGCAGGCATTCCAATCCCAGGGTGGGACCTGATGTGAGGGGAGAAGCACGCCGGGGGCTGGGGCGGGCAGGCCTGGGGTCACGAGGGGAGGAGGAGGAGGAGGCAGGGGACCGCTGCCAGCCAGGAAATGTCTGCCGGCTGGCATCAGGCACTCTTGATCTAGCGTGCTTCCTGTAAGCAATGCGCGCGATCCCAGTGACTTCACCGCTCAGACATTCGGGGGCAGCCCCCAACCCTAAGAGCCCGTCTGGGACCGCCAGTGGGTGCTGGTGTGGGCCTTTCAGCATTGAAACAACATCCGTTCGCTCGACAGTGTCTACTAGCACCCACCGCATGCCAGGCCCCGGCTCACGAAGAGCAGCTTTGGAGCTTGGTGGCTACCGGGCCTGCCTTCCCCCCGCCAGTCCCCCCTCCGGGAGCTGGCCTGGATCTCCTCTTGTGCTCTTTGCAGGGGGGATGGCGAGGTCATCACTGATGAGGAAGAGGCCCTAGAGTGGATGAGATCCTGAGAGGCGGGACGCGGGACGGCCAGCACGCGATTTGGCCCACTCGGGCTAAGTCGCGGCACCGGGGGCCGTACCCACAACGGCCCATAGGGTGTCATCACCCACCGGGGGCCGTACCCGCAAGGGCCCATAGGGTGTCATCAGCCTCACTTCCGGACGTACAGCTGAGGCCTCTTGCCTCAGCCAGGGGCAGGCAATTTGGAACCCATCTCATGCGTACTCGGCCTTCCTAGCAGTCCTGCCAATGAGCCCCCACGAGCCCCATTTGACAGATGAGAAAACTGAGCCTCAGAGAGACTAGGTGGCTTGCACAAAAGCTGCTAGACCAGTAGGCTGCTTCAAACTGAGGCGGGGGACCCAGCCCTGGTTTCAGTATCTGGGGTCTTCAGGGTCAGGAAAGACCCAGGTCTGACTTCTGGGTCCAGACTCGCACGGACGGTACGACCCGGAGCAAAGGTGCTCACCTGAGACTCTCTCCATCCTGCCGGGATATTTTGTCTCCGGGGAGCTCTGTTCCTTCTTGGGGCACCTGGGACTGTGCTCAGAAGGTTTTGCCTCCCGGAACTCTCTGGTCACACAGACCTGGGGAAGGCCTGAGCCCGTTTCTTGGCCTTTAGGTCTAACCATGTCATCAGCAAGATTTGATAGAGTCTTTGGCATTTTGCTAGGCACACAGGGCGGGTCCAGGGAGGAGGAGGGAGAAGGGAGGAAGGTTCAGCCGAAGAGCAGGACACAGCCCCCGTCACTCTTCCTGGCCTCCTTCGGATACTGGAGGATGTTGAAGGTGAGGAAGGACCATCCTCTGTGACCTACAGAGTCCAGTGCAGGCCACCATAATGACCACCTTTGTTCACCTTGGCTTTGTGAAGACACCGCACGTCTCAGTTCATCCCAAAGACAGCTCTGTGATTGCTGACAGCATCCCGAGTCTGCAGATGAGGAAAATGAGCCGTGGACGGACTGACCCAAGGCCCTCGAGCGAGTGCATATGTGGGATTGAAGTTTGACTCCTCTAGGAAGGCTTCCAGAACCAGGCAGTAGACGCGGCAGGCTCTCCACAGAGAAAAGGAGAAGGCCCTGCTTTTTACCGCGGTGTGGAACTCTTGCAAAACTTTGAGGCAGGTGCAATAGAAGTCATGGGAATAAAACATCATGTCTGACAGGCTGCCCGCTCCAGGAAACGACACTGACCTCAGGCTGTCTAGATGGTGCGGGGGACCTGTGCAGGCTTCTGGCTACCATCGCGACCATCTCAAAGCTTCCAGTTTGCCATCTGTTAAGTGGGGATATTGATAACTGGAGTGATGAGAAGATTGCATCGGGCACAGCCCGGAACGGCGGGCACAGCCAAGCTCTTCGGTTGATTTCATTCTCCCCTCCCTCTGAGGAGATGCAGCTCCCCCCCGCCCCCGCCCCGCCTGCTTGGAGACGGTATCAGAGAAAGGGAGGGCAGTTCAATTCTGTATGGAGAATTAGAGGCATTGGCTGCCCATAGCTGGGCTCAAAACCCGACCTCTCTGCTCTCAGCCTTGATCAAGTCTGTGCCTTATGTGACCTGCGGTTTTCTCATTTATAAAATAATGCCACCACCAGAATGAGCTTCTCTCACCCAGCCACGGGGG
The DNA here is from genome assembly GCA_004023965.1 of Spilogale gracilis. Classification (NCBI taxonomy): domain Eukaryota; kingdom Metazoa; phylum Chordata; class Mammalia; order Carnivora; family Mephitidae; genus Spilogale; species Spilogale gracilis. Next base: position 17,774 of record PITA01007345.1, read on the forward strand.
TCACCCACTGAGGGGAGAGGCTGAGTCACTATAGATGGGGTAACGTTCAGCCCAGAGGAATGCCTCCAAGTTGGTGGCGTCTCAGAGCCATGCGGAAGAAGCTGGGGAGAGGTTTTCTCGCAGCTCCTAAAATCCAATCACCTGCATTATTCGTTACTCACTTAGGAAACCTGGCTTAGATCTTCCTCAAGGGAAACGAGGTTGCTCCATGGAGGAACATAGCTCCCAGGAGCCAGAATGCCCGGGCAGGATGGAGACAGAGGCTTGAAAGGAGAGTAGGCCGGAACATTGGCTCCTTCTGGTTTCCCTACCCTAGTTTGATCCAGGCCAATGCAAGAGAAACTTTGGGGAGCTTTTACTATGTGCTGGTACTATGCTAGGTACTTTGTAGGATCAGGTGAATCATGGATCAGACATTAATTCTGCCCTGAGGAAGCTTACCATTGAGTGAAAAGAGTTAATGATAATATGAATATGATCTCTCCATACGCCCTGCCTCATGGCTACCTAGCACAGCCCTTGGTACATAGGAGGTGCTCAGTATATGTTGACTGTGAGCTCTGAACTGCAAATAGTCGGAAGACCCGGCGTGGGTCTTTTATGTAGGGCTTTGATGGCTGCCTAAGAGTCCTCTGCTCCTCCACTTGTCCACTGATTTTTTGTCAAGGCCGATGAAGACCAGAGTAGGGCAAAACCCCATCTTCTCCTCGCTCCTGCCCCCAGCCCTCCCCTGAAGGAGTCTCCGGACATCAGGAGGATGTGGCCAGGCTGCGGAAGGCAGGCTCATTTCCAGTGCGGGGCTGGGCCGCCAGCCCCGGGTCCTGTTTACACAGCAAGGCGGACAGGCCGGCAGGACTTGGCGGCAAATGCGCTTCTGCCTGTGAGACCAGAGGAGGCTGGCAGAGGCCGGCCAGGCCCGGAGCGGGGAGGCCCGTGCCAAGGGGAAAGTCGAATGTAAAGAGTGTTTCCTCCCGGCCAGGCGGCCCCAGACGTTTGTCTCCAGTCTGCGGGCAGTTCCTCCAGTGATTCAGAATCAGCGGGAACTTAAAAATAAACCCCACCTCAGCCTCGTACTGCAGCCTGGCTGGGCCCTGGGGGGCGGGGGGGTTCTTGAGACAACAGGTTGTGGAGAGGCCCTGGGGCAGCCTGCCCCCCCCCCCCCCACCGGCTGGTGCGGGCTGGTCGGGTAGAGGCTTCGCTGGGATGTCGCCCGCAGTCACGTTTTCTACCAGAGGACTTGGAAATGAGGCCACTGGTCTGGAGCAAGGAACTCTGCAAGGCCTGGGTTTTCATCTGCCCCCTCCCCGCGCCCCGGAGTGTGGTAGAGGAAGCTAGGTAGAATTTTGAAACAGCCGGGCTTGAAGACCTATTTTGGATATGATTTCAAATTTATGGAAAAGTCGCAAAAAACGGAACAGAGAATCCCTGCCTAACCTGGAAGCAGATTCATCGGTTGTTTACATTCTGTCCCATTTTCCTTCTTCATGCTTTCTCTCCTATTTTTTTGTTTCCAAAGCCGTCTAAAAGGAGGCTTCGAGCAGCACTCGTGTCTGGCCTCCGCGCCTTCAGTGTGCATTTCCTGAAACAACCAGGGCTTGAGTTCCTGACTGACCACTTAGTAAGTGTACTCCAGGGCGAACCATGCAAGCCCTGCATCCCCCTCTGTGACACGGTCCCGTGAGGGCCCCTCACTGCGGAGAGGATGAGAAGTAACTGGAAATATCTGCTGGGATAATAATAATAAGCACAACTCACTGTCATGGGCAGAGCAACTTGCACACATTATGTCATTCGGCCTGCACCCCATCCCTCCTTTTCGAACGAGGAAATGGCCTCAGAGTCCATGTGTGATTTGCCACAAACCACGCTAGGTTTTTCTGCCCACAGTAAGCACTGAATTCTGGGCCTGTCCCCTCCCCTCCCCTAGATATATTCGCTGTTCCTTGCAGCCAAAGGCTGGGCTTCCTAGGGCCTCAGTCTCCCCATTGTGCTGTGCCCACAGGGATCTCTGGGATAGGACGTGAGATGTTTCTGCAGCAGCCCAGCGCTCAGATCCCTGGAGACCAGGTAGGAAGGAGCCCTTCCTGTGTCAGGGCTGGAGGGGGAGTGGCTCCTGTGGCCAGACGGGCTTCCTCTGAGTTCTCCTGGCCACCTCGTGATCTGGGCTCAAGACTCTTGCAGAATTTCTCTGGAAGTTCAGGGAGGAACTCTGACCAGAAGACCCTGAGCCTCCGGGGTCTCTGGAGGTCCTGCAGTGATGAGGCCTGGCCACCAGATGGCCCTACACAGGCCACCATGCTGTCAAGGAAGAGACCTGTCCTCTGTCCACTGTCCTCCGAGTGTGTTCACTGGCCGCCGCCAAGGAAACTGAGCCCACAGGGGGCAGCGCCCTGCCGTGGCTACGTGGGTCCCCCTTTGTGCTTCCCAGGTGTTGTTTCCTTGGGGGAGCAAGGCTGCAGGACTGCAGCAGTTGCTGGATTTCTCTGGACCTGCATTCCAGGTGGCCAGGCTTTCCTCCAGGGGTCTGCACGTCAGGCCAGATGCCCAGGCTCTCGGCTGCCTGGACTGTGAGACCGCTGTAATGGTAGAGGCTGTTGTCACCGGTGGGAACAGCTGCCCACATCTGGAGAGCTCTGAGGCTCTGAGCCTGCACCCCGGGCTTGCCTTTAGCTCCCAGAATGACCTCACTTATAAACTCTAGGACAGGACTCCGCAGGGCTCATCTCACCTGCACTTTCCATTCCTCAGATTGGGGAAAGTCCAGAGACGGCCAGTGACTTGCCCAAGGTCTCATAGTCCCACTGGCCACCCGGGGGACGGCTGTGGTGAACTCTTCTCTCTGCCCAGAGACCCAGCAAAGAAGCCCATGTGGGGAAGGGCTGATAGAGCTGGAGCAGGAATGGGCACGTTAGGGGGCCACCAGGCTGCAAGCGGGCTCAGTTCAGAGCCCGGGGAACCTTCCTTCTCCTGAGGGACAACCAGCCCTCCCTTGCCCTAAGGTCTTTCATGGAAAAACCCTTCAGGGCTTACCTGCCCCAACCCTGGGGGGAATATTTTAAAAGTTTAAACCCTCTCCAGGAACATGCTACATTTCTATTCATACAGTGTATCTATGATTTTATTTATAAAATAAGGCTTCTGTTCTCTGTTAATTAGTGGGCTCATATAAAAACACTCTCCCCTAGCTCAGGATGTGGGGCACAGGGGGGAAAACCAATAAAAACACAAAAATATGGAATTCCAGATGCACTGGGCAGGACCAGGCTTCCCGACTGGAGGTAGTGGGAGCAGGTCACTCCGTATTAGTTACTGTGCAGAATCCCAGGCTGATAATGTGCATATTTTGGGAAGCACGTGCTAGTAACTTGAACTCATTCATACTTAACTGTGACTGGCTGATGGAGTAGCTGTTCCTTGAGTAAGTTTGGATGGGAAAGAAGAGAGAGAGCAGGGCTCTAAGGGCTCGGGAGTGGGGTGGAGAGGAACAGGGCAGAGGGCTGGGGATGTGCACGGAGACTAGAAGTAGAGGGCCCTAGAAATTGCCCATCTTGCCTGACTGCCTGAAGGAAATGGGAGATTTGTTTTTAAAAGAGGCCCACCTGAGTTGCAGAAGGTATAGATAACTCAGTCTCCCCGAGTCAGTTTGTGATGGGGTGGGGGAGGGGGAGGAGAAAGAAGCATACTGTGACCTAGAATTTCCCCAACAGGAGGGGTTGGCCCATAGGCCCAGCCTCATCCATCTCTCTGCAGAGCAGGAACTGGGAAGTGTCTCCATTTCTCTCCTGGTAGGCCGAGGCCCAGAGGAAGAGAGGAGCTTGCCCAGTAGTCGTCTGCCGAGGGCCAGAATGCCTAGAAGACAACCAAGGTGTCCTCCTCTGTTGCTTTTCACTCACACTCTGCCTGAATCTGGAGTTAGGCCACGCCAGGTTGTGGCTCTGTGCCCCTGGACAAGTTAGTGAACCTCACCGAGCTCAGTTTTCCTCATCCGCAAAATGGGAGTGATAGCTCCATTCTCCTGCGTCTGCTGACAAGACGTGATACTGCGTGAAGGAGGCCGGCACACAGCAGGCTTGGCACTCATGGTAGTTGTATTACAGGGCACTTGTTCACTTGTTCCACGGTTCTTAAGGCAGCTTCATGCGAAAAAAAATCCCCTTGAAAATCCTTTATGAAGATACCATGAAGAGTTAAATCTTTACTGCGGGTTCAGTGGGGGAGAAAGAGGAAGGCTTTAGGGCTGCCCAGGAGCCAAGATGGTGATGTTTTTTTGTGTTGTGTGTGTGTGTTTGTGTGAATTTCCATCCACTCCCAAAGTTGTTTCTCTGCCGGAGAGCCACCCGTTTATGGCTCCTGGCTGCCCCTGCGCGGCCTCCCCCTGCCCCCCTCCTCCCCGGCTGTCCAGCAGCCAGCTGAATTTTATGTGGGGAATTTGAGGAATTTGAAAAGGCAGAATGCAAACGCCGCTGGTGGAGACTGCCTTGTCAGCCTCCGAGGGGGAAGAGCGCCCTGTTTGTGGGGCCGTGGAAGACAAGTGTGGGGCTCCGCGGTCCCGGCAGCCGAGGCAGGCTCCTTAAGTCCCATCCCCTGACAAAGGGCTGGTGTCACGACCATTGATCTGTTGTGGGGCCAAGCTGGGGATCCGAGCGCCGGCCTCGGGCCCTCAGAGCGGTGCCCCGCCGGGTACGGGGTCCCAGGTTGGACTCCTGTCTGGGGGCCCTGGGGTCAGACCTGGGCGGGGGGCCGCGGCGCCGGGTGGCCCCAACCCTGTGGCCGCCCCGGACCCTCGGGCCGCCCGCTGCGGGCACCGAGCCGGGACGGAGACCGGGAGCCGCGCCCGGCTGGGGCGCCTCCATCTCCCGCGGCCGCGGCGTCTCCCAGTCTCGGCCGCCCGAGCGCAGCGCCGGCCGTTATCTGCGCTCCCGGGCCGGGCCCCTGCCCGCCTTATCGGCCGCCCCGCCAGCGCGCCGCCCCCCCCTCACCCCGAGATGCCCCCCCCCCAGCCTCCTTCCCCAAGATGCCCCTTCCTCCCGCTGCTCCTCCCAAAGCTGCCCCCTCTGGCCGCGCTGCTGGCTGCTGGGGGCCGTCCCCAAGGGGCCCCGCATCAGAAAAGGAGGTGTTTGATTTGGGGTTTGAAAAGGGTTTTTTTGTGTGTGTCGGATTTGTCCTTTCCTTACAAGATAAGCCGAACTATGCTTAATGCTAAATGTCACGTTCTGAAGGATTTCACAAAAGAGACAAAGTTACACAAAACGGAACAAAAAACAAAATCGCCAGCTTCTAAAAACCCACTTTGCTTGAGGGCTGTCCTCAAAAACCAGAGTGCTAATCTACCCGATCTTTCTAAAAGGCTTCTACTCAGGGCTCAGGTGTTAAATGCAGCACCCCTGGAAACTCAGTTTCCCCACCTGAATATTTCACACTGTGCAACACACCGGCTCCCCTTAGGCACAGAGAATGCCGGGTGCATACCTCTGTAATACTGATTTGGCAGTATAGATGGAAAGCCATAAAAGTATTCATACCCTTTGACTCTGTAATCTCTTTCTGGGAATGTATCCCAAGGAAACAGTTCAGCAGCAAAAGAAACAAAACAAAACAAAAAACTACCGGTTCATCAATGTGCTGTTCCTAAAGCTAGTCCTTCTAAGTGTAAAATAGGAATATACAAGTTGTGTAGAACCGGGTTTGAACCCCCATGGTCACCCACAAACCTGAGTGATTATCTTCACCTCTCTGAATTTCCTTTTGCGTTTCTGGAAAGTGGAGAATCCCACCCCTCCGAGGACTTTTGAAAGAATTGCAGGAGACAACCCATGACGCATCTAGCACCGGGTTTGGGTAGAGGAAGAAAATAAAAAATGTTTATTTTCCTTTCTCCAACCTTACAGAAATTAAAGGTGGGTATATTTCAAGCTATGTTTGTAAATACTAAAGAACATGTTGTCCTTCAATATCAGGTTAGATCAGAATCCTAGCTTCACCACTTATTTCCTAGCTGTGTGATCTTGATAAGAGAACAGAAGACATAATAGACTGTACCCCCTGACCGCCGGGAGAGTTACATTAGGTAATATACACAATATGTGTGCGTCTGTGCCTGGCATGCAAAAAGCACTCCATATTTGGTAGGTATCATTATTATTAAAGAGTGTTTAAAACTGGAAATAGGGGCTCCTGGGTGGCTCGGTCCGTTGAGTGTCTGCCTTCAGCTCAGGTCGTGATGTCAGGGTCCTGGGATCAAGCCCCACGAGGGGATCTCAGCTTAGTGGAAATCTACTTCTCCCTTTCCCTTTGCTCCCCCCCCCCCCCGCTTGTACTCTGTCTCTCCCTGTCAAATAAATAAAATCTTTAAAAAAAAAAATCTGGAAATAACTTCAGTACCCCAAAATACTGCAAGCTATTTAAGCCAGTGACCCTTTCAGTGGGATATAATGTAGTATTTCAAAAGAGTAAGGTAATTCATTTAAACTAATGAGGAAGGGTATAGAAGATAAGTACATCCCCCTGGATAAGGGATCTAAAAATGAGGGTGCCTGGGTGGCTCAGTTGGTTGGGCGACTGCCTTCGCCTCAGGTCATGATCCTGGAGACCCGGAATCGAGCCCCACATCGGGCTCCCTGCTCGACGGGAAGCCTGCTTCTCCCTCTCTCAGTCCCTCGGCTTGTGTTCCCTCTCTAGCTGTGTTTCTCTCTGTCAAATAAATAAATAAATAAAATCTTTAAAAAAAAGGGGGGGGAATCTAAAAATGAAAAATCAGAAGTAAAAATATAAGGGGAATGTATTAGGAAAAGTCTTGTATAATCCTGGGGGTAGGGAGACTCTCTTTAAGGAGCAGGGACACATGAGCATGAAGGAAAAGACAGATTAAACTGAATAAGGTGTTTAGAGGTCTACACAGAAAGAGACTCCACGAGCCAGTCTAGAGACCATAGTACATAGGGAGAAATATTTGCTATGTATAAAATAGATTGTGTGTGTGTGGGGGTGGTGCCTGGGTGGCTCAGTCGGTTAAGCATCCGCCTTTGGCTCAGGTCATGATCTCAGGGTCCAGGGCTGATCTCAGGGTCCAGGGATGGAACTCTGAGTCAGGCTCCCCGCTCAGTTGGGAGCCTGCTTCTCCCTCTCCCTCTGCTCCTCCCCACCACTCATGTTCTCTCTTGACCGCAAATAAACAAAAGAAATCTTTAAAAAAATCAAATAAATGGTTCATGTCTTTCATATCCCTTTTGATTCCTCATGTGGAATTCCTAGAAATTAATGGGAAAAGTCAAACAATAGAAAAATGCAAGCATCACTTCACAGATGACGAAATGCAAACACGAGAAAGGCATACAACCTTCCCAGTTGCTGGGAAATGCAAATAAACACTGTTCTCCACTGAGCACTGTTAAAGTAGAAATGAGCATGCCCTTTGCCCCACTGGTCCCACTTTCAGAATTTTACCCACAAAATCTATTCCTAAATTTTTTTTTTTTTTACTGTAGTGTTCTTTCTGGTGATAGTTTGTGTCTGCATAGGTAGATAAATTTAGTTATATCCAAACTTGGGAATACTGTGGACTTCTAAGAATGAGCTCGTTGAAGAAACAAGTGTTGGTGAGGATGTGGAGAAGAAGGAATACTTGTGCACTGCTGGTGGGAATGCAAGCTAGTACAGGCACTGTGAAAACAGTATGGAGTTTCCTTAAACTATTAACAATAGAATTACCATATGATCTGGTAATCCCACTACTGGGTATTTACCCAAAGGATACAAAACACTCATTCAAAAAGATCTATGCACACTTATGTTTATTGCAGCATTATTTACAATAGCCAAAATGTAGAAGCAACCCAAGTGTGTAGGCCAATGAATGGATAAAGAAGATGTGGTACCTGAATACAGTGGAATATTACTCAGCCATCAAAAGAACAGATCTAAGGGCGCCTAGGTGGCTCAGTCATTAAGTGTCTGCCTTTGGCTCAGGTCATGATCCCGGGCTTCCTGCTCGGCCGGCCGGGATGCCTGCTTTTCCCTCTCCCACTCCCCCTGCTTTTCCCTCTCCCACTCCCCCTGCTTGTGTTCCCTCTCTAGCTGTGTTTCTCTCTGTCAAATAAATAAATAAATATTTTTTTAAAAAGAACGAAATCTAGCCATTTGCAACAACACGGATAGATCTAGAGAGTATAAGGCTAGGTGAAATAAGCCAGTCAGTGAAAGACAAATACCATATGATTTCACTCATACATGGAATCTTACAACAAACCAAATGAACAAAGAAAAAGAGACAAACACAGAAATAGGCTCTTAACTCTAGAGAACAAAGTGCTGGTGACAAGAGGGGACGTGGGTGAGGGGAGGCCTGAACTAGGTGAAGGGGAGTCGGTGGACGCTTACCATGACGAGCACTGAGTAATGTGTAAATTGGCGAATCACTATATTATAAACCTGAAACTAACATAACACTGTGAACTATAATTAAAAAAAAAAAAAAACCAATGTGTTTCTCAGTCCCATATGCAGTGACCTGTGGGGTTGTCTGTGATGTTGATGGGCCAAGCAAGGCAATTGTGCAGGGGTATGTAAAGTATGATCCCATTTTTAAAAAAAGTGTATGTGTGTGTCTGAGAGAGAGAGAGACAGACAGACAGACAGACAGACAGGAGCAAGCTTCCAAGCCTTCAACCAGGGTAAACATTTGGTTATGTTTGAGTCCAAGGAAAAGTGGGTGCATATATGAAGGAGAGCAGTAAGTGGTTTTGCCCATTTCCCCCAATTTTACTGAGATGTAACTGACATATTGTGTGTTTCAGACGTACAGCATGATGAACTGAGATGTATTTTATATATCTCATATATATATATGATCGCACAGTAAGTTCAGCTAATTTTGAGCACCCAGGACAATGGTGTTAACTATCTATATTTTGTCAACAGGTCTCTAGACCTTTTTCATCTCGCGTAACTGAAACTCTGTATCCATTGAACAAGTCCCAATGACCTCCTCTCCTCAGCCCCTGGAAACCACATTCTACTTTCTGCTTCTACAAGTTTGATGACTTTGGAGACTTCATATAAAAGTAGAATCATGCAGGAATTGTCTTCTTTTCTTTTTTAAGATTTTATTTATTTATTTGGGAGAGTGTGTGAGAGAGAAAGCACAAATGGGGGAGGGGCAGAGGGAGAAGGAGAAGGAGAAGCGGGGAGCCTGATGCCCAGCTCAGTCCCAGAACTCTGGGATCGCGACCCAAGCAGAAGGCAGACACTCACGGGCCACTAGAATTTATCTTTTTTCCAACTTACTTATTTCATTTAGCATAATGCTTTCCGTGTCCAGCTTGTAATACCTGACAAGATCTTCTTCCTTTCTTAAGGCTGAAAAACAGTCCATTGAATGTATTTTGTTTTGTCCTTCTATAGAAAGGTAGATTGCTACCACCTCTTGGCTACTGTGAATAAGACAGCAATAAATTTGCATGAATATGCAAATGTCTCTTTGAGATACCATTCTCCTTTCTTTTGGAGATATCCTCCTGTGAACTGCAAGTTTGTATCCTCCCACAATTTGTCTGTTGAAACCCTAATCCTAGTGCCATGGTACTTGGAGATGGGGCCTTTGGGAGGGGGTCAGACCGTGACTGGAACCCTCATGAATAGTGGAATTAATGCATTAGTAGAATTAGCTCTCTGCTCTTCTTTGTATGAGGATCCAAGAAATCCACAGCCTGCAGCCCAGAAGAGGGCCCTCAACAGAACCTGACCTTGAACCCCCAGACTCCAGAACCGTGAAAAATACATTTATTTCTGTTGTTGATAAGTCACACATTCTATGGTGTTTTGTTAGAGCAATCCAAACGGACCTAGACATATACCAAGAAGTGGAATTGCCAGATCATCTGCTAATTCTATTTTTAGATTTTTGAGGAACTGCCATACCGTTTTCCACAGTGGCTGCACCATCTTACAGTCCCACCGGGAGTGCACGAAATTCCAGTTTCTCCACATCCTTGCCAACACTTGTTATTTTCTGGTGTGTGGTTTTTTTTTGCTTGTTTGTTTTGTTTTGTTTCGTTTTTGGATAGTGACCATCCTAACGAGTGTGAGGCGATTTTTCATCGTGATTTTGATTTGCATTTCTCTGATGATTAGTGATGTCAAGCATTTTTTCATGTGTTTGATGCCCATTTGTATGTCTCTATTGGAGAAACGTCTATTCAAGTCCTTTGCCTATTTTTACATCAGATTATTTGGGGGATATTGTTGCTATTGAGTTACAGGAGTTATTTATATATTTCGGATATTAACTCCTTATTGGTTGCCTTTGGCTCTGTTGATTGTTTGCACTTTGTTTTCCGTTCTGCATGGGAGTTTTTTAGTCTGGTGTAGTCCCATGCTTTTTAGTGCCAGATCCAAGCAATCGCTGACAAGTCCGATGACAGGAAGCTTCTCCCCTTTGTTTTCTACTAGTAGCTCTGTAGTGTCGGGTCTTCCATTTAGATCTTTAATCTACTTTGAGTTGATTTTTGTATAGAGTGTAAGATAAGGATCAGACCTCTTCTTCTTCTTCTTCTTCTTCTTCTTCTTGGGCAATGGATGTGCAGTTCTCCCAACACCATTTGTTGAAGAGCCTCTCCTTTCCCCAACCCTGGCATCCTTGTCGAAGGTCATTTGACCCTACCCAGGAGGGTTTGTTTCTGGGCTCTCTGTTTGGCCCCGCGGGTCTAGATATCTGTTTTTACACCGGTACCATATTGTTTTGAGTATCATAGCTTTGTAATATGTTTTAACATCAAGAAGTGTGGAGGCTTCCAATTTTGTTCTCCCTTCTCCCTCATATTTTAATATTTCTATTAAGTACATTTTGAACTCTTAGCCCTGAGAAAGCTAAGAAGGTCCAGCGAAAGGACATGGATGGATTCCCACCTGGGGAAGCTCCCACTGGTGCCGGCCGTTAGCTCCTGACCCTGGGGGCCCACCCAGTCTTCCCCATTGTCTCCTGGTCTGCTCAGCCTGCGGCAGCCCCAGGTTGACTGGCTGGTGGGGGTTATGTTACTTCTCTTTTTCTTCTTTCATATCCTTCTTTCCTCCTGCCATCCCTCCTCCCATCCCTCCTCCCATCCTTCTTTCTCCTTCTTCTCCTCCCTACCCCGTTCTAGCCCAGCTGAACTGGGAGACTTGCCTAAAGTAACCTAGGAGAGATGCAAGGCCCAGTCCTCCAGACCTTTGTCTCTCTCCTCAGGGAAGAGAGGAAGGAGGTAGGGAAGTACCATCCTCGGGGCTCTGGGCTGAGTACTTCACTCTAAAGCTAGGGATTTTTTGTTTGTTTTTTGTTTTTGCCTCCACTTCCTTATCTATAGGTCTACAGATGGGGAAACTGGTGCTTAGATGCTGGTGGGCGTCCGATGTTCCTCCCCGCGGCAGAATACTAGGGAAGTGCCTTCTGTGGATCTTCTCAGCGTCTCCTCCCAATGGCACCATGATTGTGCCCCCATTTTCCAGGTGATGAACAGCCGGCTCCCAGCCCCAGGTGCTTCTGATCACTACACATGGCCCCAGGCCCTGGTCTGGCCCCCTCCCCGCCAAGCCTCCAGACAGAAGCCCTTCGGGCAGGTCTCCCAGTGTCCATTCTATTGTCACTGTCTAGGTCAAGTGTGGACCATGTGACTTGTCATCCCTTTACAAATGATGGCTGGAGGCTGTAGCTTCCAAGGTGCGGAGTGTCCCCTGACCTCAGACGCGCAGGGGCAGATGCGAGTCCAGCAGCAGGACTACTTGGAGGCTTGGAGAGGCTCAGGACACGTGGCTGGGCTGAGCAGGGGCTGAGACAGGGCTGAGCCCTCGGGACCCATGTTGGAGGGAGGCTGTGTGTTTAGGAAAGGGTTTTTTAATTTTTAAAGCAAAGGGTGCATGTGGGGCCTTCTCTGTTGACAGGGTAGCTACCCAGAGCTCTTAGGCCTACAGAAGCCAGGTTGTTAAGCCTCTGTAAGCACCCCTGTAAAATGGGACAATGATTATTGCGTTCTCTTTTCCAAGCCCGCTCCTTGTGCCAGCAGTAGAGAGAATGCTCAACGTTGCAGCAGAGCTCTGCGGCATGAGGAGCGCTATTCCCAGGAGGGCCCCCTGACTTTGTCTCTCTCCTCAGGCGCCCCCAGTCCCGTGCCCCTGGCAGTCCTGTCCCACCGCAGGGCGATGGGAGCCTGGGGGCTTCTTCCTGCCCAGCTTTCCCTCTGTAGGAGCCCACGCAGGTCACCTGGGGGACCCAGGAAGAGTCGTGCACCCACAATGTCCTGGGTAAAGACCCTTGACTCCTGGCTCTCCCCGACTTCCCTCACTGTGTGACCTTGGAGATTTCATTTGCTTCGCTGGGTTGTGGGAAGATTAGATGAGTTCCTATCCATGGGACGCTTTGCCTACTGCCCAGCCCAGAGCGATCGCTACATGAGAGCTGCTTTTATCTTTATAATGCACAAATACTGAGGACACTGCCAGATGCTGGGCACCGGCCTTGGTGCTGGGAGACAGGGATGTCTGGGCCCTCATGGGGCTCAGTGTCTACTAGGGGGACCACTGTTCTGGCCTGGGCCTGAGGGCTTTCCTGGGATGTGGGCTTAATGGGGCCCAAACCCGGAGCGTTAGTGGCAAACTGGGACAACTTGGACACCTCGCTGGCTAGTGGGGACACAGACCCTGAAACAGGCATCCCAGGTAGGCGTGATGAAGAGGTCTGGGTGTCCTGAGAGCACCGAGTGGGGGAAGAGGGTTCCCAGAAGGAGAGCATTTAAACCAAGGCCCCCGAGAATGAAGGAGAATGAGGGAACAAGGAAAGGAGGGTGTCGTGAAGGACAGTGTGCTAGACAAGGAACTGCACGTGGGCAGAGCTGGAGACCGGTAGGATGGGGCACATGTGGACCACAGTGTGCCCAGAAACACAGACACAAGCACCCAGCACCCCCTCCTGCACCCAAGTGGTGGGGGCAGGGCGCATAAGACCATGTGGCAGGCGGACCGCGTGTATACCCACGTGTCTTACGATCGTGGCTACCTCTGGGGAAAGGCCTGGAGGAGGGGGGCTGCACCTAAAGCCCCCCATGGAGCCTTAGGCACCAGAGAAAATGTTTTGCCTACACCAAAACATAAAGTCATCTAAACCAACAGCTGTGCCTGCCTGTGCTCACGGGCCCGGGGCCTAGTGGCAGGGGCTCCAAGACCCCCTAGCAAAGGCCTTCCCAGCCTTGGGGGCCATGCTGGCCTAGGAAGGGGAGGAGACCACAGCCACACTGTCTGCCTCTGAGCCCTCCCCCCAGGACCTCTGCAGACAGAATTAAATAGGCCTGCTTATCAGCTGTAGCCACCGCGTCCCACCCAGCAGAGGGGGGCTCACTGCAGGGAAAGCCGCCCCCAGCCTTTCTCCCTGGCCGGGGGCCAGGAACCAGTGGGGGTGTTTTCCCAGGGGTCAGCCTGGGCTAGGGATGTCTGGTGAGTGGGGAGACCTGGGCCCGGAGCCTTGGCTTGCTACAGATTCGCTGTGGGGTTTTACAGAATTAATTTGGGATGTTATTTTAAAATTATATTAAGTGATCCTAAAATGTATTCTCCTTATAAAATAATCAAGTACCTCTTGAGCACGGAAATGGTAAGTTCACCTCGCAGGAAACAGACCTGTTGGGCGCTGGTCCGGCTGTTCTTCATAACGTACTCGCCCTCGTTCAGTGCTCTCAGCCCCTGGAAGGCAGGTGCCGGCCCCGGCTGAGGGAAGGTTGTCCTGGACCCCAGCTCAGGGGAGAGGCAGAGCTGTCTCTGAGACACGTTCCCACTCTCCTCCAGCAGCCCCTCAGCAGCTCCTCGTTGAGAGGTGGGGACACTGATGTCAGAAGAGCATCATCTGGCCTCTTTAGGCCTCAGTGTTCTCATCTCTGCAGTGGGTCAGACGTTGTGGCCCTGCTTTCAGGGCAGCACGAGGGAGGACCGGGGGCTGCGGGTGTCTGGTGTGCCCAGGGATGAAGAGGTGGGAGTTCCTCCTATGTTCTCCTCTCTTCTCTCTATCCCAGGGGCCCGTTTTGCCCTTACCACTGCCTTTGTTGCCCAAGGTCTGTCAACCCCCACTGGGTTTGGTCCCCTGATATGGCACACCGGGCCTCCCCTGGCTGTCCCCTGGCTTCTTGTGCGGGAAGACCAGACGGTGGCCTTCCTAGCCACCCTGGCTGGGTCAGACCCATGTTTCTGGGGGTGAGGAGCAGAGCTGGGAGGGGGAAGGAAGCTGAGAAGGACGAGGGGGCTTCAAAGGGATCTTCAGACAGACCAATGGGGGGCTGGAAGTAGGAGGTGGGGGGATAGCATCAGGACAGAGGGGAGGGCTAGGGCTGGGCCCCAACGCACCTGACTCACCGCCTCTCCCCCGGCCAGCCCCAGCTCTTGTGGGGACTGGGGAGGATACCATCTACCTGGATGCAGGCCAAAGTCTGGGTGTACTGTGGGCCCCTGCTCCCTGATGACAGCCGGTCACCGAGCCCTGGGACTCCTGCCCCCCCCCGCTCTCTCCCCAGCCTGGGCCTGCTCACGTGCTCTGGGGCTCAGGCCTCTTTTCTCCCGTCAGGACCTTGACCCTGGTTCCCTAGCAAGGCCTCCCCTGCCGGAGGCTCAGTCACTGTTTGCTGCATGGGTGGACAAGAGTGAGGACAGATGGAGCAAGGTGCTGAAGACAGCCCCCCACGCCTCCCCAAGCTCTCGTCTCAGCCCTGGCTTCCTCTGCTCCTCTGCGCACAGCCCGGGCTCGGACCACCGACCCACGGCAGACGCCTGGCTGTCCCCTGGGAGCGCCCTGCTTCTCCTCAGCCTGCCTTCATGCTCTAAGCTCTCCTGAGTGTTCTCCCCACTCCTCCTCCTGCAAAGCCTTGCCCCCATCCAGGCCCCACCATGCAACCTCTCCGGGGCCACTTCCCGGATCCCTTTGCTGACCACAGCTCTTAGCTTCCTCTGTCTGGTATTGCAGTCATCGTTTTCTGGTCTTATGTCTCCGGGAGCCTGGGAGGAACTCCTTGACCCCAGTCTTGGCGCTTGAACTTCTCTGCTTTTTCTGTAGACTGGGGACCTAGCCCCGCGCCGTCCAGGTGGTTGTCCCATCACAGCTGCAGACACCTGTCATCCCCTCCCAGGCAGGGGAGCTCCCAGTTGCCCAGCTCTGAGTTCACGTGTGACCCGCTCCCTCCCAGCTGCAAGGCTTTGGACAACCAACTTGGAATCTCTGAGCCTCGATTTCCCCTTCTGAGGGTAACAGTCGAATCCACCTCCAGGAGCGCCTTCGATGGGCCCTTCCTCCGGGCAAGTCCCTCTCATGGAGCGAATGGCCTGAAGGACCAAAAGGATAAAAGGATATGTGTACGCAGAGCCCCCACACTCCCTTTCCTCTAACTACACTCCAGCCCCGGGGACTGGAGCTCCTCCCGGATGGCCCCGCGCCCTCTCCACGGTTCACCCTCCTGAGGGCAGACACGGATGTGAGCACCCTGAGGATGGGCAGCAGTCTCAGGGCACGCGTTTGGAGGCGGTCTGGAGCTGGGGTTAGAAAGAGGAGGGAGAAGGCCGGGGTGGGGGCCACCAGTTCCAGGGAGAGACTCTGAGGTATCCAGAAATCTAAGCATGAGCTTTCCTTCCCAGGGATTCTGAAGGTACCTTTGTTGCTGTGTCAGGGCAAGAGGATGGGACACTTAACTGATTGTTGATTTGACTTATAACTTTTAAATATTTAGATACAGGGTGAGTGGGCCTGGGGCCCTATAAACATGAGGGGGCCTACCTTGCTGGAGGGCAACGTGAGGGTTAAACCAGACAGCTTGTGCTGTTCCCGGGAGTACAGCAAACACACGGGATTCTAGTTAGTAACACGGAGGACAGGAAAGCCTGGGAACGGGAGTGGGGCTGCCTTCCGAGGAGTCTGAGGCCGGAGGAGGAGCGGAGCTACCCCTGCCTTCCGAGCTCACCGGCTGACCTCCCTGCCATGTCAGGGGGCCCACGAGTGCAGAATGACTGCAGCTGCCGGAACCTGGCCTCCTCTCTCCCTTCTCTGTGGGCTCTCAGCTCCCTGGTCATCAGGGAGGGCCTCCCAGAGGAGGTGACATTTGCATTGGCCCAGGAGAGAGCTCACCCTGTCGTAGTGAGGCTGCTCATGTGAAGAAAAGAAAATTACTCACCCTGGAGTAAGAATCAAAACCAGAACTTCCATTCATTTTATAACTTTGAAGACTTAGTATTATTATTTTTTACTCTACAACAATATATAGCCAAGTCATTGCTAAAATGACAGTGCATGGAGATGAGCAAAAGGCAAAAATAAACAAAATCCCAAACCCCAAAACAACCCTGGCTACTCCTCCACTGGAATAAAAGCCCCATGAACACTTTCCTGGGGTTTCCTTACAGCCAAAGGCCTGAACCTATACTTTCCTGCTGGAGCTCTCCTCACCGGCACGGCGCGGTTTAATTCTAGCCAACTGTGTTGCATTTCCTGTCCTCTCCCTGTGCACCAGGATCTCCCCGCCTGGGTCTCCTCAGCCCCCCTTGGGTAGCCTCCCCTTTTGCCGGAATCGCCCAGCTGAGTCCAGCACCCAAGACTTTGCCGCGGAAGTGAGTCAAGGCAGGCAAAGAATCAGGCCAAGCGACCGTCCGTGTTGACTGATCCCAGTGAGAGGGAGAGCTTCTCCAAAACACGCAGCAGCTTGGTGGCCCGGCTGGGGCAAGAGCTCAAATCTCCTGCCAGTCTGGTGCCTTTCTCTGCGATCACCATTTGTAACCGGCCCCTGCTCGCACCCTCTTTGTCTGGTTCCTCTCCATCCCTCCAGCCTGCCTCCTCTAGGGAGCCTCCCTGAGGCCTCTCCTGCCTTCCCTCCGTCCTGCAGCTTGCTGCTAATAGCGAATGTACGAGTGCTTTCTTGTGCGAGGCGCCATTCTTTCTTTCTTTCTTTTTTAAGATTTTATTTGACAGAGAGAAACACAGCTAGAGAGGGAATACAAGCAGAGGGAGTGAGAGAGGGAGAAGCAGGCCTCCCACTGAGCAAGGAGCCTGATGAGGGGCTCGATCCCAGGACTGCAGGATCATGACCTGAGCTGAAGGCAGAGGCTTAACCGCTGAGCCACCCAGGCGCCCCGAATGGTGCCATTCTAAAAACACGGGATAACTGACCATCTCCACTTTACAGAAAAGGAGCCTGAGACTTTGAGGTGTGAAGTGAATTGCCGCAGGTCACCGATAGCTGGCAGTGCCCACCCCCGGCCAGGCCACCGACTCTAGAGGCCCCGTCCTTGGCCCTCTCTCTTCCTCTGCTCTGCCTCTTCCTGGGAGAAGCCTTAAGTGCAGAATCCTTCTAGGCCGCGGGGTGCAACAGGACTCATCCTGACTGGCTGTAGGATGTAGGTTACGTGGCTTTAAGTTCCAGCTCTGGGGCTCCTGAGCAGGTGGGGATCTGGGGGGGCCCCATCCCCTCCTCTGAGAAAATGCATTGCCATTTCCGTGAGGCCGCCTGCCAGGCCTGTGTGAGGACCGGTGGGCCAGGGGAGGTCGGACTGATGGACGCATCTGCTCCCCTAATGTGAGGCACCCCTGAACTCCCCACAGCGCTCCACACACAGCTTTGCAAGGAAAACAGACTCAATCCAGAGAGGCTGGGGTTGGGGGGGGGGGAATGGGGAGCTCTGTTCGCTGAGGGAACTTTTTGAAGACTGGAAGGAAGGGAAAGAGGGCCTGTCCTTCCCTCAGCGGGTGGAGGAGAGGGCCTGTCCTGGGAGTCAGGAGAGCTGGGCCCCCCACACTGGCCCTCGAGATTATGTGGCCTTAGCCTCCCTCCCCTCTGGCTTCCAGGGGAGGAAGGGTCTGGGTCCTGACTCATCTCCTAGCTGCTGTGTTCCAGGTTCAGAGCCCAGCCCCTCCAACAGGCCCATCCCTCCCTCCTGTAGGAGGCTGGCCTTGAACCTAGGGACTTGGGCCCTGACCCCTGGAGGGATTTTTTTTTTTTTTTTTGTATAGTTTGGGAAGGACAACAGGGCAGGAATTCCATGGTGGGTATCCCTGGCAGGCCCACGGAAGCATGATGCTAACCCCAGGTCTCCTGTGGGTGCCCCGAGCCACCAAGTGTGCCTTCAAAGACAGTGTGCTTGTGGCCGGCTGGGCCCAAGCGTTGACGGGATTCTGATGCAAGGAACAGGACCGGGTTCCTCCCACGGGGTTCAGTGGGGGCCACCCCGGGAGGGCAGCCAAGGAGGAGGGCAAGAGAAACATGGTGGTGACTTGATGTGGAGAAGAGGGGAGGGAGGGAGCCGTCCCAGGGGGAGCCTGCTGTGGGGGGCAGGTGACTTTCCCGGCTGCGGGAGCTTCGTGGGCTCCGCTTCTCTTTCTTGCAAGGATATTCTGAGGACGAGAGATGTCGTGTGTAAAAATGTTTGACATCAAGCCTTTTTATACGGGAAGTGTAAAGAAAGAAAACCTTCAGGTCCTGGGGTAAGAGTCAAAGCTGGGACTCCTGCGAATTTTGTGAATCTGAAAATTATATTTCTTGCTGTGAAACGCTGTCAGAATGCTAGTGCGCAGACGGCCCCTACCTTGTGTGGTTGGACTTGGGATTTCTCGGCTTTATGTGGGTGTGAGAGCAGTGCACCTCCAGGGAAAGCTGTGCTTTGCGCTATGAATTTGGGGTTTTCCCCGGGCTAGAGATGTGTGGTGTGGTCCTTTCCGCGGACACTGGGCAGGGACGGGGACAGCGGCCCCCAGGCAGCCCCCCCCTCCAGACACACCATCACAAGGGGAAACCGATATGCTTACAGCCCTTTTATACTCAGACAGCCATTCTAGACTTTTCCCTTTCAGTAATGGGATTCAACAAATCCCAGGAGATAGTCAACACTTTCTTATAGACTAGGCTTTGTGTTAGAGGGTTTGGCCCAACAGGACGCTAATGGAAGGTGTTCTGAGCACGTTTCAGGGAGGCAAGGCTGAGCTAAGGTAGGTGAGGCAAATTGAATGCATTTTCGACTGAACGCATTTTTAACCGGTTTTTAATGAGTTTATCAGGAAGTCATTCCATCATAAGTTGAGGAAGATCTGTAGAGAGATCTTCCTTAAGGAAAAAAAGCCATTGGTGATCTCTTCATCAACTATAATTATTATTATTGTTATTTATTATTAAGTGTTACTGGTGGGATTCAGGGCATGGGAGGGGGCCTGGCGGCCTCATATTCTCAGAGTGCCTCACATTACTCTGCTTAGGCTGGATGGATGAGCTACACCCTCCTCCAAAGGGGGGCAGCCTGGGGGAGGGGTGACCCCTGATTTGGTGATGCTGGCAGCTGGCTTCCCTCTGGGAGGACACTGGGCCTCAGCCTAGGGCTGCAGCCTGCCCAGCCCAGCTCCCGACAGCATTCCAGTGGCGAGTGACGGAGAAGGGCAAAGATTTAAGGGTTTGGAACCTCACAGACCTGGGTTCCAGCCTGGCATTGGCCCTAAGATACTTTGTTTAGAATTTTTATTATTTTAGGGGCACCTGGGTGGCTCAGTCAGTTAAACGTCTGCCTTTGGCTCAGGTTATGATCTCAGGGTTCTGGGATTGAGCCCCATATCAGACTCCCCTCTGCCTATAGCTCCCCTTGCCTGTGCGCCCTCTCTCTCTCTCTGTAAAATGAATAAATAAAATCCTTAAAAAAAAATAAAGTAAAAATTTTATTTATTTTTATTTATTTAAAGATTCCATCCATTCATTTCACAGAGACATCACAAGTAGGCAGAGAGGCAGGCAGAGAGAGAGGAGGAAGCAGGCTCCCTGCCGAGCAGAGAGCCCGATGTGGGCCTTGATCCCAGGACCCCGAGATCATGACCTGAGCCGAAGGCAGAGGCTTTAACCCACTGAGCCACCCAGGCCCCCCAAAATTTTATTATTAATAGAAATGATGCAAGTGACTGTAATATATATATATATATAAAATAATATAGGCTAGTGTAAAGACAAAACTACAAACCCTCCCCTCATCCCGAGGTGGCCCATCTGTCGCGTCCCGGCAATGTGTCAGGGAGAGAAGGAGCAGCCTTGCAGCTGAGACAGGGACTAAGGAGCTCATGCGTCCTGGACCCTGCTGGGAGCCAGGGCAACTCAGCAGTCAAAGAGGGTCAATGCGGGTGCCGGGTTCCCTGGGTTCAAATCCCGGCTCTGGCACTTGCCAGCTATGTCACCTTGGGCATGTCACTTGATCTCCCTGCGCCTCAGTTTCCTCATTTGCAAACCAGAGTATAATAATAGAACCTCCCTCCTAGGCTGGCCTGAAGTTTAAACGAGTCCATTCAAATAAAGGACATACTGGTCCTGGCACCAGGGGACTAATTCATAGGTGTTGGTTGGTTGTTATTAATGCCACTATTATGATTCAGTGGCCATATTGCTCAGTCTGTGGAGCCAGAGGTCAGGCCACGGGAGCCAAACTGGCCTGCCTCTCCCTCCTTGAAACTTGGCCCTTTTGGATCTTGTTCACCAAAAGCACCCACCGTCGAGCAAGTTCTAGCAAAGTCTGGGGAGGCGGTGAGCACACTGTATCCTCTGGAGTCCTGGGCCCCTGCTGGCTTTCCGTCCCCCCGGGCCAGAAGCAGAGCCAGAGAAACTATTGATTTTGTGCTGGTTGTTTTTTTAAAACAGGCCGTTTGGGGTCCTCTCAACCCCCTGCCATTGTCCACAGAGGAAGCCCAAGGCCCGGGGAAGTAAATACCGTCACCCACTGGTGAGTGGCTCGCCGCGCCTCTGAGTGCAGACCTGGAGCCCTCTTCCAGACACGGGGCAGCGTCTCCTGAGGCTCTGTTAGCAGAGCTCTGGGCTCCTTTCTTGCTTGTTCTTCAAGGACCCTAGGAATGCATCCTCCGCCCTCTTGTTATACAGAGGAGGAAGCTGGCTGGCGGCTCCGGTCACATCGTGAGCCTCCTGGTGCCTGGGCCCATACTGGGCCCCCTGTTCTCCCCCTTTCCTTTTGGTCGGTGCCCTTGCTGAGCACCTCCACAAAGGAGCCAGGAGCTGGAGGGCAGTGTGTGGGACCAAGGAGAGAGCCACGGGGGTATGGTGCTTGGGGCCAGGCCCGAGGCGCAGGACAGAGACCCTGTTCCAGTCCAGAGGTGGGGAGATAAAGGCCAGCCTTGGTCTTTCTGCCCTTGGTCTTCCTGCAGTCGAGGAACTGCTGATTCTTGTGCCATTGGGGAAACTGAGGCAGAGAGCATCAGAGAAAGATAGGGATCCATTTGGGTCCTGAGAGTCTATACCAAAGCCTTCTGCTCTCAGCCCCTGACTTGCAGTGCTCTGGGGCAGGGCCCCCAAGGCCTTGAGGGCCGCCCCAGACCAGAAGAATCTGGAGGTGCGGGAGAAGCCCACTCTGCCTCTCACTTGCTGGACCACCGGACCTCATCATAGTCCTTCTGTAGGCCCCATTTCTTCCTCGGCACGAGGTGCTAAAGGCCATCCCTGGCCTTACCTGCCTCCCGAAGACTGTGAACATTGGATGTGATTTTTCTTTGAGAATTATAGAATGAAGGGCATGTGTGGGGTTCATGAAGAGAACTCAGGGCTAGAGGGCTAAGAGTTGGGGGGCAGGTGACGATCACCCAGGAGAGGTTATTATGGGAGGTGTCCAGACTCTATGTGTTTAACATCACTCTGTTTCTCATATTTGCTTATAGTTAGTCTTTTTATTGCTGTCAAAACAAAGTTTACCACAAGTGTAAGGAAACAGGAAGCAGAAAATAAGGAAGGAAGGCAGGCTAGACCCCATGGTGTCAACTCCCAGGGAACCCTCTGTTCGGATTTTAGTGGCGCTTTTATTTATTTTTTAATGCTTGCACATTAAAATATCTTTATGTATACATAGTCGAAGACTATAGAATTATATTCAGTTTATTTTCACATAAAGTTTCCTCCATTTTTAACTTACCAATATTTCAATAACATTTCACCTTATCTTCCTTCGTCTCAGGCCACGGAGTATTCGCGACTGGGTAGCTGTGCTTCGGGGAGTCAGCAGTTTGAGTGACACACACTGTAACTTCCGGTGGTTCCTGCCTCCGGGCTTTTGCCCCAAATGGTGAGGCTAGGTGTGGAGCAGGTGGCGGAGTGTGTCCCCTGCCCGCTGTGGCTGGGGGGGGGCGAGGGTGGTGGTGGGTAGGGAGGGGGCAGGGCCAAAGCTCCAGGACCCAGGCACAGACCTACCTGCACCCAAGCCCTTCTTTGCCTGCTCTTGGGGCCTCTTGCAGAGCTGGGATGGTTTCCCCAAAATTGACTTTATAACTTTGCTGAGCTGACAAAGTGCTACCTCTCCAGTGTACCCCTCGGGACCGCCCCCCGCCCCCCTGGGTGGGCAGAGCAGCGGCCAGAAGGTGCATCCAGGCCAGTGTGTCCTAGAGCTTGCTTCATTCTCTGCTCTGCCCTCCAGACCCTGGATCCCTGAGAAATGACTTTGTTGCATGGCCAGGGAAGCCAAAGCCTGTTCTGGACCTATGGAAGGCCTCGAGGAGGTGAGGAGGAGGGGTAGCTTGCCTTGGACCCAAGGGTCATCTGATCTTGCTTGTCCGATGGCAGGTGGAAACACCGAGTTCTAAGGTCGCACAGCAGTGAAGTAGGATGAGCAGCCTGGGGCTTGGTTCCTGGGGCCTCAGTGCGGTAAAGCTTTGCTGATGGCGTCACAGCCCCGGAGCCCGTCTTCTCCGGGACTGCTACCTGGGACAATGCGCCAGTCACTTGACCTCTCTGGGCCTGGGTCCCCTTTCCTTTTTTTTTTGGTAAAGATTTATTTATTTATTTACTTGACACACAGAGAGCACAAGTAGGGAGAGCTGCAGGCAGAGGGAGAGGGAGGAGCAGGTCCCTCCCAGGACTAAGGCAACGGCAGATGCTTAACCACTGAGCACCCCCACCCCCACCCCCGCGCCGCTGTCTCCCCTTTCCTGAAGTGGTTATGAGAGTTGTCACATATGTCCCAGGACGGCTATGAGGCTAGAGTAGTAAGGACACACAATGTTCTGAGCAGGCCCCACACGCTTAGTGTCAGGAAGGGAAGCAGTTTCTGCCTGGCTCTCAGAAGGAGGGTAAGCCTGCTCGAATGGGCTTCAGCCCCCCCCCCCCCAGTGCCTTCGATCCCCAGGTTTTCTGAGCTGGCAGGGCGAATGTGAGCATTGAGGGACTCAAGATTATCCTCTTCAGACTGTCTTCTCTTGGATTCCAGGAGCCTGGATTTTATGGATATTATTCTTTGTTAAGTAACTTGAGATAATCACTTCCCCCCCATCTTAAAAAACAGGAATTGGGCTTCAGGATGGTTCTAGCTCCTTCCAGTGCCAAAGCAGAGGATTCTGGCGTGGAGCCTGGGACAGGGCAGCTTGGCACAGGGGGACGTGGTGGCTCTTATGGGCTCCAGATTCTCCAGGTGTCCCTCCAGAATTTATACATTGAAGTCCTAACCTCCGGGGCTTCAGAGTGTGACTGCATTTGGAGATAGGGTCTTTAAAGAGGGAATTAGGCAAAACTGAGGTCATTGGAGGGGGTCCCCAATCCAGTGCGACTGGTGTCCTTGTGAGGAAAGGAGATGAGGACAGACTCATGTTGGGGGAAGAGCGGGTGAGGGCAGTCTCCTGCGAAGGGTGGCCTTCCGCCGGCCACGCGCAGAGGCGGCCGAAGGACCCAACCTGCTGACTCCATGGTCCTGCGCATCCAGCCTCCCGAGCTGGAGAACAGAAACTTCCGTTCTTGAAGTCACGGCAGCCTAGCAAATGCACAGCGTAGAGGTTGTCTTTGGTTGACCAGGCTGTCAGAACCTGTTAAGGACAAAGAACCCGTGTGCCTCGATGCTTCCAGAAGAGGACAGAGTCCTTCATCACAGGGCCAATGGACCCTGGGGTCTCTAGGATGATAAAAATGGGCCCTACCACGTGCCCAGGCCTGGCCATTCCTGTCTCCCTTTGACATCACGACACCTCCATTCTTAGGCATTCTTAGTCCTGTTGTTCAAAGGGGGAAACAGAGCCTCAGAAAGTCACCTGGACAAGGGTCCCAGCCAGGTTTGGTCTGCCTCGCCCTAACCCGTGCTCTTTGCCCACATACCCTGGTGCCCCCCAAGAAGGCCTCCACAGCGCCCCGTGCCTATGTAGTGGCCGGAGCCAGGCCCCAGCGCCCTGGGGATAAGGGAGAGCGGGGCAGGCCCGAGGCTCTGGGCAGCAGTGCCCTCCCCCAGCTTCCTTCAGCTCTTTCTCTGTTGTTTCTTCGCTCGGCCGGGCCTTGTTATCTTCCGCTGAGTCTGACGCCTAGTTCTTCCTGTTTAAAATTCAGACTCTGAACCTTTCCTTTGGGGGCGGTTATGTGTTTATTTTATGTTTTGGATGCCTCCCCCCACCTGCCTTTGCCACAGCCCCGGTCTCTGGCACTTAGGTCCCCAGGCTCAGCACCAGCCCTGTTTCTCAGAGCCTCAGCACCCCTCCACCCAATGCCCTTCCGGGGGCTCTTTGGTGGTAGGGGAGCAGGGAGGCGTCTATCACTCTTTTCCTGGGGTAATAGCCAGGCTCCATTAGTCCTGCCTTGCTGTCTGCTTGTCATCCCCAGCCCCTCCTCTACCCGAGCCCAAGCCGAGGGTCTCCAGATTCTACTTTAAGCCTCGAACACCCCAGGAAGGAGATTCAGCCATAGAGCAACAAAAGATGGTTTGGACATGAATCACTTTGGGGACCTCTAGTCTTAAGAGCTAGTCTCTAGCACAGGCTACCTGTGTGGGAGAGCACTGAACCCGGCTGGGAGACCTGGGCTCCCATCTTGACTTTCCAGCCCATGCTGTGTGAGCTTGGGCACCGTATAGCCCTCTCTGGGCCTCCCCTGTGTCATAGGAGGGTGGCTGAAGCATTCAGCCGGCTGGCTCCTGGGGGCCTCCTAGCCTGATGATCTGTCACTTAAAATGACCTAAGGTCATGGGATGCTCTTGGGGACTCCAGGTGGGGTGACTGTGGAAAAACACAGAGGACAGGCAGGCAGGGGCACATTGTGCATGGCCTCTGAGGGAAGGAAGACCTCTGGCTGGCAGTGAGACTTTGGGAAGGTTCTTACGCTCTCTAGGCCTTAGTGTGCTCCTCCATCAAATGGAGATGACATCATCTTAGGGCTGCTACGGGGCCTTGCACACAGGAGGTGCGGGGTGCACGGTGGTTCTGGTCGTCATTAGCTCCTGGCGGGGGAATATTACCTGAGCGTTCCTCACCTGCCAGAGGGCAGGCGTCGGGTCTGACCCATCTTGGGCACCCCTGGCCCAGGGACCATTGATTGAGAAAGGGGGCACTCCGGTGGGATACAGTGTCAGGCACCTCCCGAACCCCACCTCATATTCTCTCGGCTCCCCTTTGTACCCCAGCTCTTGCTGAGGTTGCTAGCTCTGCACAGGTAGGAAGTGATGGAACCCTGCCTCGCCGCCCCGCTGCTGCTTGCTTTCTGCCCAGAGGCGCACAGGACCCGTGGGTTACGTCCCTTCCAACCTGCAGAGGACTGATTCTGAGACCATTCCGCACAGGTCCTCCGAGGGGCCTAACGGGATGGAGTCCCAGTCGCCCACGATGGTGACCGGCTCACCCACCCCTTAGATTGGCTCTCCGTCCTTCCTGTATTTCATTTGTTCTAGTTCTTCACTTCTGACTTTGAAGTGGAAGGTCCCCAAGGGTCAGTGTGTGAGCTGTCGCGTCGTACCTGAAAACCTCAGGCTGCTGAGCCCATGGAGAGCCCGGAGCCTCGAGATGGAGCCTGGCCCTGTGGAGAGTCTGTCTCTGCCCAGATTCTCCCCACCCTTCTCACGGGTCCCTGAGCCAGGGATGCGTGGCCCCATCTTGTGGACGGAGAGCCTGATGCGACAAAGCTGGGACTGAGCCCCTACCGGGCTCCCAGTCTACACAGACGTGTGTGCTCCACTCAGTCCCAGGGAAGGGGGGCCCACCCAGGCTCCACTCCTTCCCCCCTCTGTCTGTAGGTTTTAGAATACCTTTTGTGGTTACTGTATTGGGAAAAAAGGTCCAGCTGCTCTTCTCCAGCCCTCAGCCCCTCCCCTTGAGGCCTCAGGGACGGACCCACAGTTGAGGCACGGGGCCCTGGAGCCCCCCGCCCAAGGGGAGGGCTGACTGCCCTTGAGAACCTGCGGAGGCCCGGCGGGCAGGGGCTCTGTCCCGAGTGGTTCTCTGCCACCTCAGACAACGGAACTCAGCTTTGCGCACTTGGTGGGGTGTGGGGCGGACCAGAGCCTGGGATTTGGGGCCGGAGACCCAAGCCCTAGCCTGGCTCTGCCCCTGACTGGCTGGCAGACGTCGGCCTAGCCAGAGGCTCCGAGGTACTGCTTGTATGTGAGGAGAATCGCAGGAGGCTCCAGGGAGACGGGAGGCCGGTGTGCTGGGGCCTGTCCCCGCTGGCCCGGTCCCAGTCCCCACCCTAGCCAGCCTGGGCATTAGGACAGGCAGGCCCAGTGTTCGTGGGCAGCCGGCTCCCAGCCTCCTGCCGCCAGCTCCCTAGGCCGCCGTCGGCGCGTCCTGCCCTGCCCAGCCCGCCAGGGTGGCTGAGCCCTTGGAGCCGATGGAATCAGCATGCCCTTCCCTCCTTTGTCTGCTGGTGCTTCCTTCCCTTCACAGTGTGCTTTCTTTTTTCTGGTTTATCAGGCCCTGGGGAAAGCGGGGGGCCAGCCAGACTCCCAGCCGAGCACCCCTGGGAGGCCGCCAGCCGGGAGCAGACGTCTGCATCTCTGGGGCCAGAGGCTCAGCACCGCCTCCCTCCGCCTGACCCCAGCGCTCCGGCCTGGCCAGGGTCCTCTCCCAGCATGGCGGTGACCGCCCAGTGCCCCTGGTCCGCAAAGCCTCCTTGCAGAGGCTCGAAGCCTGGGGCATGCCTCGGAACGCTGAGGCCCTCTCTCTTACTTTAGGAGAAAAGCATTTGCCCGACTTGCACCCTCCTCTGAGGGGCAGCTTTGTGACCTTGGGCAGGCTTCGGCCCTCCGCTTAGAACTCCTGACCTGTCAGCCCACAGCTGCCCGTTGTCTCCCTTAAGGCAACTTAAGGGAGAGGCAAGGGATCTGTGTTCTGAAAGTCACGGCAGCCATGCACCCTGGCCTCGTCGCTCACGAGCTGGAAAACTTAACACCTGTGCCTCAGCTTCCAAGTCTGTGCAATGGGGACGTTGGTGCCCGCCTCACAGCTGAGTGGAAGCCTAGAGGAGGTAACATGCATGATCGCCCACCAGGGAACAGGAATTCTCAGGGGGGTGACGTTGCCCCCCGCCCCCGCCACAGGAGGCAGAAACTGGCTCTGAGTGGAAGGAAGAGAAAATCTAGAAGATCTTCAGTCACTGGTATACATATGGTGCTTAAGCAGATACATTGTATCACTGAGCTATTAGAACGTGTAGTGGGAGTAATTGAAAAATACTGTTGCTCTTTACCGGCGGTTGGGGGGTTGGGAAACAAAGATTAGAAATCACTGCCTTTGTGCTAGAGCTCAGGTTCGCTCCTCCCAGAAGACTTATCCCCTCCTCTCTGGCTGGTCCCATCTGGCACAGCCTGTGTAGCCAGATTGGGGGCCGGGGGTCATTTTACCTTTTCAAGAACTCATGAGAATGGGCAGGGGGCTCATCCATGTCTCGACACTGAAAAACTCGCTCGTTTGTTCATCCATACATTTGCCCAAGTTCCCAAAGCTACCCCCTTGGGGGAGGGTACACTGTGCCAGTGCCAGTCCTGGTCCCATTTCTCAATAACTAGTGAGACAGATGATGGGGAAAGGGCACAAGTCCGTCCTGGAGATGAGACCAAAGCCCTGAGGGCAAGGTTGGTGTGCTGGCAGCTTGTCCAGCTCAGAGAAGATGGGACATTTGGGATGGGCTTTGATGGCTGGGTAGGAGTTTCTCAGGAGGAAAAGAGCAGAAGGAAATGCTAAGTAGAGGAAACAGGTGGAGCTAAGATACGAAGGTATGCTGTGGGATCATTAAGTGGGACAGGAGGTGGGGTGGCGATGAGGAACCACTACACCTAGTGAGGCTCAGGGGCAGCCTTGTTCCTAAACCCTCTTTGGTCCTATTTCTCCCCTGTCATGATATCCTTTTTACATACAGCTCTTGTGTGTTCTCTGTAGAAAGGCTGGAAAGCCTGGAGGAGTTAGTGGAAGCTCTAGTCTTTCGTGTTGGAGGGGAGTTTTGAAGGAGCGTCCGTCTTTTTCCTGTGTGTCTCTCCCCGTGTCTGACAGAGCTGCTCCGTATGGGAGGGAAGGGCGTGCAGACATCCCTCGGCTCCCTCTGCACTGCCCTCGTACTTTATGGGCACTGATCCATCTCCTGCCACACCCTGTGGGAAGAGTGACCTTTCCCTCCTTTTCATGGTGGGGAGACTGGGGCCCAGAGCAACTCAAGGTCACAGAGCTGGCGAACAGTGGGCCTTTCATCGCAAGGTAGGCCTGTCAGTCTTCCGAGCCTCCTGTCACCACGCTGGAGGCCATGGAAGGGCCTCGGAACTTTCAAGCTGTCCGGGAAAAGTTAGACAGCTGGAGAGTTCTGTGGGGGCAAATTCAAGTCTCGGTGAGGCCCCTGGATGGCTCCAGGTCCCACACCAGAACCACTGCGGGCTCCAGGACAGCCACTTACGGCTCACCGCAGGGTTTCCGGCCCTTCTCCTGGGAGCCCGGGACGCACAGCTCTTGGGGGTACTGCTTGGGCTCCCCTGTGGCACAGGGGAGGGGGCTCAGAGCAGAGAGAGACTAGGTCTTGTGGGGTCTCTTCTTTGGCCTTAGTTCCATGCCTGACTTGGCCTACCCTCAGAAAGTTCTTCCTCTCATCTATCCTAACACTCTCCTGCAGAAGTTTATGCATCTGTTTTTTCCTGCCCTCTGTGTTACCTAAAAGGAGAAACTTTTTGGTTTTTTTTCCGCCCCCCAGAGCACCGGTTTTCTGTTGCCCCTGACCCTCAAGCCTTTAGCCAGCGAAGCCTGCTGACTCACACCACCTACGCAAACCTTCTAGGTCCCTCATGCCACAAGGCCGTGCCAGCTGCACTTGGGTTCTGCCTGGGCCTCTGCCTCCCCATCTGTCACGTGATGGGCTGGGACGAGTTCATCTGTTCGGCTTGTCCAGTTTTCACTCTGTCATGTCCTCGGTCAGTCACCGATCACAGCTTTAGTTCATGTTCACATACCGTCTGCCAAGGCGCTCCTGCCCCGCCTTTCTGTCAGACCTGCTCTACCCACCCTTCAAGGCTCCTGCAAAGGCCGCTGCTTCTGGGCTGTCTTCCCTGATTTTGCAAACCAGAAGCGGCTCATGCTTTATTCTGGACTTCCCTTTGCGGTGTTTTATCTTGACAACGCCTCTGGGAATCACGTCGTTGCCAGCCCAGGAACAACCTGAAAGCCGGGGCTGTTTTCTCCCTCTCATTCCCCGGCACTAGCACAATGTCTGGAGTGAAGATAACGCCCTGTGAGTTTATTGAATGAATGAACCGGTGAATGAATGAGTGAACGGGTCCATGAGTAGGCGGATCTCTATGCACCTCCGTCCCACTGCCTATGTCTCAGCATTTTGGTATAATTGACCTATAGCTGGTATTTCATGTGGCTCAGCTGGGAAGGCTGGGGGACGTGCACGCACCCGTTTATTTGCCTTGGAAGGCCTGCCGTGGTGCACAATGCTGCCTCAGGAGGTTCACGGGTGGGGGGGCGGGGCTGGGGGAAGTGGGATGGGAAGGGCTTGCAATGGTCTGGGGGTTCTGACTGCACCCAGTTGCTCAGGTCACCGGCCACCCACCCCCTCCCCCGCCCACCCTGGGCCAGCCTCCCGGCCATCTGGCCTATCTCCAGGAGCTGGTTTGGGCTGGTGCTGGAGGCCACCCGTCCTGGTCAGCAAACAGAAATGACTCCTGAGAGCAACGGCTTCAACTCTGGGCCAAGAATACAGTCAGGGAAACTGAGGCCTGAAGGCAAGAGGACTGCTGCCCTGGAACCCATCATCAAATGTACTAGAATCATAGAAACAGAGTGGGGTGGGAACCCCAAGCTTACTTGGTCTAACTCTATGAGCTATTTTTCTCTATATTTGTCTGGAAAAATGGAGGGTGGAGTTTGGAAGGGCCTCATACCAAGTGAGTATCAGCGTAAGTGCCTTACGTCTTGTGACTGGTGCATGTCAGGCGTGAGGCTAAGTGCTCCACTTCTAGAACAGTGTCTATTTATAAATGAGGAAACTGTGGCTCCGAGAAGTTAAGCAACCCGCGGAAGGTCACACAGCTGCGCGTGACACAGGCAGGACGGAACCCAGGTCTAATCAGACGCTTGGGCTAACACTCCTGACCGCTCAGCCGTAACACCTCTCTGTCCGTAGGGCTGGACTGTGGATGAATTATGTTGCTTGGTGTTTGTTTCTCTGCATTCTCTCATATTTCTTCAGTGACCATGGAATACTTGTGTAACAAAATCAGCTGAATGAAAACAGTAGTTGTGTATGGGTCTGTGTGTGTACGTGTGTGTTTTTGTGATTTTAAACTAGGAAAGGGGGATCTAGGCAGCTCCAAGTATCTCTAGACATGTCCATACTCCCTTCTCCGGGCTGGTGGTGTCATTCTTTAAACAGCAGCTCCCAGCCACCAGATTATTCAAGAGAGGCCCCACACTCTGCCCTTCCCACAACTTTTTTTTTTTTTTTAAGATTTTATTTATTTGACAGAGAAAAACACAGCGCAAGAGAGAACACAAGCAGAGGGACTGAGAGAGGGAGAAGCAGGCTTTCCGCCGAGCAGGAAGCCCGATGTGGGGCTCGATCCTGGGTCTCCAGAATCATGACCTGAGCCGAAAGTAGTTGCTTAACCAGCTGAGCCACCCAGGCGCCCCCCCTTCCCACAACTTAACCAACTTTCGAAAACAGTCCCTACTTAATTCAGAATGTTCCCAGGCCCCCACGCCAAGGTCACTGGGAGACCACTGGCCTGAGGATTTGGGAGCCTGAGGTCTGGCCTCACGTCCTGCTCTGTAGCTCTGAGCAAGCCCCTGCCCCACTCTAAGCCGTTGTACCAGGTGAGCTCTAAGGAGCCTTCCTGTCCTCACGATCCTCCTGTGCCTCGGATTATCCCAGGTCTCTATGACAGTCAGAATTTCAAATAGCTTTACCCACCAAGCTCTCAGCAGAGCAAAGCAGGTCTCCTCCTCTGGGTCATTACCCTCCAGGTAATCCCTCCAATGTGTATTTGTGAACACAGAGCTTGCTGGGGTCCTGTTTTGTGTACATAGACTATCAAACATAAATCAATAATCTCCTATAATACGAATACTCTCCTGCAATAAATACTCTCCTACAACACAACCCTAGCTGTCTGCCAACTTATCGGGTTTTGGTGCTCCATCTTGGGGGTTGATGTCTAAGGGGGAATCTAGCAAAAGAAGTGACTGTTCCACATCTATCAGGATGGGAGATGGGCAGTGTCTTCCTGAGGCCCCCATGGCCCCTCCTTGTAAGCCAGTCCAGCGGGCATGGAGGGTTCCAGGTTGATGGGGATGTTCCCATTTTTAAACAGGCTCCCCCTGCAGTCATCCTGCTGGTCCAGCCTGGGGCCATGTTTCTTATTCTCCGTCTGTCCCTGATGTCCCGCCTTTCTGTGACCATGACTCTCTGAAGCCAGGTCCCTTGGGTCGGACCTCTTCTGTATGATAGTCCTGACTTTCCCATCCATCACCAGCACCATCGGAGAGATACAGGGAGCAAGCAGAGCCGGCAGTCAGGGGAGGCTTCTTGGAGCAGGTGTCTCTGAGCAGAGTTCGCAAATAACTAGGCAGAAGAAATAGTTGGTGCAAAATTGTGTCTAGGAATGGCAGGGGGAGGTGGGAAGAGCTGGCAGGAGATGAGAGCATAAATCTTGGACTTTGGAGGTCATGGACACTGTGCCAAAGAACCTGGGCTTGTTATGAGGCCGAGGCCAAAGGAGAACCAGAGACCCAGCACAGAGAGGGGAGCTGGGGACAGATCTGTGTTTTATTTCATTTTTTTACTTATAAAGATTTTATTTATTTATTTGACAGAGAGATAAAGGGAACACAAGCAGAGGGACTGGGAGAGAGAGAAGCAGGCTTTCTGCTAAGCAAGGAGCCTGATGTGGGACTCGATCCCAGGACCCTGGAATCATGACGTGAGGTGAAGGCAAGATCCTTAACGACTGAGCCCCCCAGGTGCCCAGATCTGTGTTTTAGAAGAGCAGTTTGTCTAGGGGAGGAGGAGAGCAGATGGGTTTGAGATAGGAGGGGTCACTGGGGGTAGGGGGATCAGATGTGGCTGGGAGAGTGGGAGGGTCAAGGAGGACCCAAAGTCTCTGGCTGGGGAGATGCAGAGGGACCTAAGAGCCCTTTGGAGCAGGATGTTTTGACAAGAACATCTGGAGTAGGAGCAGAGGTGTTTGAGGGTCATTTGTGTCCAGGCGGTAGCTGACCCCAGAAGCATGGGGGAGGCTGTCTTGGGAGAGTCGGGAGAGGCAGGTGGGCCTGAAGCCAGTGTGTTAGTGGCGGGCTGGGAGGGCAGGTGCCTCTTCAAGGGAGCCTGAGCAGAAGCGGTTAGAAGGGGAGGGGGCAGGCGGTGGATGGCAAGGGACAGGGACAGTTCAGGGAGGGAACAGCCAGCCAGGCACCAAGCACAGAGGGCCGTGTGGATTTGGCCACCCGTGGAAGGCACAAGTTGAACCTGTCAGAAGCTATTCAGTGGAGGCTGAGGGGGAAGCCAGATGCAGCAACCGAGACCACGCCACGCCACGTCTGTTTTGTGGGCACCTGCCACAGCCTCCGGCCTGGTCTCCCTGCTCAGCCCCACCCTTGAGTCCCTTCACCACATAGTGGCCCCAGGACTCTTAAAAATACCCCCAGGTCCAGGCGCTCCCAGGTTCCTAATGCTCTCTGTGTGCTCACCGCCACCTTTGCCGAGGGCCACCCGGAGACCCAGGGACTGAAGCCTTCTGCCTCTGCCTCCTCCCCACTGGTGTTCTGGGGCTCCGCTCTGAAAAGAGGCTTGCTTCAAGCTTCTCCAGTCGGCACAAGGAGACCCCCATGGTCCACACTCAGCCCCCTTCCCCAGGGTCTACCCAGCAGTCAGATCTCCACGCAAACTGCCTTCCCTTGAAAGGAAGCATCTCTAAGTTCCCTCTCCACCTCCGAAGTGTGGCAGTTCTGTTTGCTACACGTGCCCCTGGTGAGACTCGGTCTGGAATTAAGTTTGTAAAGGTGTTCCTCTTGTGCCTTTCTCCTTAGAACGGCCTGTCCTCCTCGCACTTTGCAACAGCAGGCTCCGTGCCTGGCCGCCAGTAAGCGCCTGCTAGAGTTGAATGAATCAAGAGTAATGAATGAAAACACGGAGACAAAAGGATGAAAGAAAAATATAAATACAAAAGGATTAAAGGAAGTATATTGAGCAACTGGAGGCTCCGGAGAACTATGAGTGAAATGTTGTAGGAGGGAGTGAGACACTTGCAGGGGCAAGGTGGGGGGGGGGGGCGTTTGGTCCAGCCGCGCCCCTGGTCTCTCCGTGTCTTTCCATTTTAAAGAGTAATAATGATCATAATCGTTCGCACACAGTATATGGTCAGTAAGTGCTGGTAACCAGACCGGCACCGTCCCTCCCGGATGAGAAGACCCCCGGACAGAAAGGATCCCACCCTTTCACCTCCGCACCCCACCCCACTGGGGTCGCCCGCTGGACACCCCCCCCCCCCGCCCCAGGAAAGCCTGCGGGCAGTGGGGCCGCTCCGTCGCGAGCTCCAGGGGTGAGACGGGGAGGGGGGCGCGGCGGGCTCCGGGAGGAGGGGGCGCCGCCGCCGGATGTTTGAGGGCAGCTTCTGTCCTCCCGCCGGCCCGGGAGGGGCCGCCCGCGGGTCGCCGCCTTATCGCGCCCTGTCTCCGCGCTGTCTCCCGCCGCCCGGCCTCCCGGCTGGCCGGCCTCTCCCTCGCCCCTCCCCAGCCCGGCTCCACGCTGGCGGGCTGCTCCCTGCGGGCTCCCCGGGGGCGACGCTGGGGTGGGGGCGGCCCGCCGAGCCGCGCCGCGCCGCCGGCCCCAGCACCCCGCCCCGGCCTGGGAGAATGTGCGGGGGGCGGGGCCGCTGGCGGTGGTGCCCCGAAGGGCCTCACCGCCCTCTTGGCAGCCGCCGTGGGAGGAACCGGCCAACTTGGAGCCGGGAGGGCCTTTCTGGGAGATTGCCCCATCCTCACTTTATAGAAGAGACGCTGGGGCCCAGGAAGGACACGACTGGCCAAAGCCACCCCTTCACCCCCCTGGTCAAGGTCTTCCTCATCCTGGGTCCTTTCCCAGTGCCTGGGTGCCAGCGGCAAAGGCCAGGACCAGCTGAGCCCCAGAATGGACCCATTTCCAGCGGGGCGTGTGGGGACCCAGGCCTGACACAGCAAAATGGCTGGGTTCCTTCTGCCCTGGGGGCGTGGGGCTGGAGACTGGGCTGAGTCCCTGGTCCCTGCAGGGTCTCTCAGTTTTCTGTCACATGGGCCACCTGGGCTCTGTTTGCTCCTCCTGCTCAGAAGGCCCTGTTCTCCTCAGCTTGGAGGCATCTTCCCCTCTTAGTGCCACCCTAATACCACTTTCCGTCCCTGAGTCATGGGGGGCTAGCACCTCAGACAGGAAAAAAGGACAGGAAGGCAGTTCCCGGCCCTCTCGCTGCTGCAGGCAGTCTGAAGCAGCCCAGGACTCTGCAGGTGAAGACTCTTGGTGGGGCGGAGGGGAAGAGAGTGGGGGGCTATAACCTGCTTTCTGAGACTCTAAGAGAGGTCGGCCCTGCAAGGGATACCTGGAGGGTGAGTCTGAGCCCAGATTTCATGCAGCCACTCAACAGCCCCCTGCCCACTGCCAGTGCCCCCTGTCAGCTGCGGGGAGGCTGAGTGGAGGGGAGGCAGAGAGCTTGGCTAGGGAAGGCGCAGGCCTTGTGGAGTCCTGGTGGAGGAGAGAAGCCAGGGACCACCCACGTGGGCGGTTTGAGCTGGTCTGGGGTCCTTAAAGGCAAGAAAATGGAGAGGAAGAAGGCAGAGAGCCCAGCCCAGGCAGAGGCCCCAAGGCCCATGTGAGGAATCTGGAGAGAGCCCAGGAAGGTGCAGGGTGGCTGGGGAGCCAGAGGTGACAAGGGAAGCCAGGGCTTGAGAAGGCTCTTAGACCCCTAGGCAATGAAAGAAGAGCAGGTTTGATATTACCTAACCGTTACTTGACCACATTATTAAATGGATAAATGATAAAAATAGGTGTTATGCCCATCTTAGAGACAAGCAAACTGAGGCTCAGGCAAAGGACTTGGCCAAGACGACTAGACTTTGTACCAACATCACGTTGTGCAAAAGCCCAGGTTGATACTTCCCTGTCACAGCCTCCAGGGCATGAAATTATGGAGAGGTTTGTAGTCCCATTTGCTCCTCTTTCTTCCCGCCCTATTTTTCTGGAGGAAGATACCCGGGTCCCAAGAGGAATCAGGCTCGGTCCCATTTTCCTTCTTCCCAGTTGGATGTCGCCGCCCCCTCCGTATCCTCCCGGTGTTCCCAGGCCAGGAGCTGGTTAACAATACAGATTTCCACCCCCCTGTCCAGCCTCCTGCCCTACCACTTAGTGAGTTCTGGGCAGGGCCTGGGAATCTGTATTTTTGGCAAGCATTTCGGTGGTTCTGGGTCTGCCGCTTGCCCTCAGGCGTTTGGGACCCATAAACTTTTCCTTCTAGCTGCTCACTGAGCCTCCTGTCACGGGCTTCCTTCTTCCTCCTCAGCTTGCTCCCCCCAGGGCACACATTCTCCCCATTCCCCTCTACTTGTATGTACCCCAGGCCCTTCCTCTTCAGGCTCTCCTCTCTCAGAAAAGTGAAAACACATGGTTTCCTCGGCAACCGCATCCCTCCTCCCAGCTTGCCCTGAGACCTCCCAGCGTCTCTCAGTCTCTCAACCGTTCAGAAGAATATTTCAAATACCAGCCTCACCAGGCAGGGCCTGACAAAGGCTGAGTGCCCTCAAAACCTTCTCTCTCAGGGGCAAGAGCCCTGTTCCACTCAAATCCTGGAGGCCTGGGGTCTCAGGGGCAAGTTCCAGGCTAGCACCTTGGTTACCACCTAGGCCCACTCCACTCACTAGCTCTCCACCAAGAGCAGCGATCCCTTGAATGGGGAGGCCAGAGCCTAGAGAGGGAAGGGACTCACCCAGATTGCTTGTCAAAACTATGGCCTGAGTAGGGGACTGGAGGGCAAAGGAAGTAGGATTGGGTAAGTAGCCACTACCTGCCAGGCTCAGAGCTTATGCCCCAGAGATGCTAACATGTTACCTGTCCCCACAACTCTTTGAGGTCAGTTTCATCCCCATTTTATAGTTGAGAAAACTGAAGCTCAGGGAGATGAAGTACTTTGCTCTGGTCACTCAGAAAGCGAATGGTCGAGCCATGTTTCAGGAACCCTGATCCGTCCTCCCATAAGGCCACTATCTTTGCACTTAGACTCTGCTGTTCTCAAGGCTGGACAGCGGTCTGGGCAATTATGGGGCTCCATGAATTCCTTCCCGATTATTATTTTTACATTTCCTCATTAGAAGATTTGGCTGAAGTTCTTTGGGGGCTGGGCTCCAGATGAGTTCCTCTCATGTGCCTTCTCTCAGCCCTGACACCCTGGTCGTCCAAGATGCTTTTACTTGGGTGGGTAAGACTGGAGAGGGGCCCCGTGTGCAAGTCACACTTTCTCTCTGGGCCTTAGTTTCCCTACTGGTGTTGTGAGGGTGTGTATGCATCCATTTGGGTTGTGTTCTGAGGGTCATTGTGCAGCTTGGGCTGTCTGTGAGTATGTCGTGAGAGATATGTGTGTATTTAGACATGTGTGTACATGATTCTCTGTGGGCCATTTGTGTGTATGCGTGTCATTGCGTGTCAGAGTGCGGTGGAGGCCCTTCTGAGCCAGGCTGATCAGGGCCTGGCGTGGGCAGGCCGGCAGAGGAGGGGACCCCAGCTGCCCATGGTGCCAGCGGGATGGCGGAGCACGGCCCCGTTGTAATCAGCTCCAGACGCAGCTGCGTGGACGCCCTCTGATAGGCGGATGCTGGAAACGTTCTGGCCCCAGCCAGGTCTCTTTGGGGGAGAAAAGTGAAGAGGGAGGAAAAACTCCCAAAAGGCAGATTTTATTGAAGCATTTCGTGACACGCACACCAACTAATTGATTTCCTTATTAGTAGCAGATTTTTCTCCCGGCCTTTTCTCCTGCCTGAACTTATAAAAATGAAGGGTGGAGAGCAAGCTCGGTACAGACCCTGGGCCAAGTTTCTGTGGGATCCTCCCAGGGCAGGGAGTTGGCAAAGGCATGACGTGTGTGTCTGCTTTTCCAGGTCTGACCGTAGGTAGAGAGGGCCTGAGCACCTGTGAGATTGGGTTTCAAAAGCCTGGGGAACCCCCTTGCCATTCCTCAGTTTTTTTCCTGCCACCCACTTTGGTCTGAAATCCCACCGGTCCATTTACTGGGCTTCCTTCAGGTCAGAAGGCAAATGTGCGCGGGCAGGAGCTCTGGGCACCCTTAGTCATTTCTGTGTAGTTCGTGCTGTGGAACTCTTGGTGCCTCCGTTTTCTCATCTGTACAATGGGAGGCTCCTCTTACTGATGAGGGTGCTGGTAAAAATCAGATCAGGCTTGTGACTCCCAGAGCCCTTTGTAAATGTCATTTATTCCCATTAGGATGACAGTGAATGGCACAATTCAAGGCCTTGGCGATCACAAGAGGGGGCGGTGGGCCTTCCATTGAACAGAGCAAGGAGGTCATGCTGAGCAGCCAAGTTCAGGTCGGGTGTCTCAGGAGATCCTTCACCCTCCATCCAGAAAGCCACGGCTACCCCTTCATCTGGGGCTCTAGCAGCGGTGGCTCAAGTTTTACCCAAGGGTTCGTAAAAAGAGAGGAAAAGACGCTTCACCCAGATGGTTCCAATGGATGCTTCAGGCAGCCATCGATAACCTCATTTGTTGGAGGAGGAAACTGAGGCACGAGGCAGTCGACAAACATCCCAAAGAGCACATAGCTATGAGAGGAGAGGCATTTGAACCCAGGCCCGAGTGGTTCTGAACCTATGTGATGCTTTTTATTCATTAAAAAATAAAAAATGTGGGCCCTTTCATGGAGGTAGAGATGGAAAACACAGTCTGAGCTCTTCTCCCTAGAATATCTCAAAGGACAGACAGAGAGGAGAATGGGTATTGGGGGTGGGGGGATTGCAGTGTGACAAGTATTGTGACCGGCGTAAGCCTGGCCACTGGAAAGGGTACCACTACTGAGTGGTAGGATCAGTGAGGGCTTCCTGGAAGGGGTGGCACCCAAGTAGGCGGAGGGGCCTGATCCTGCAGGGCTGACCTTCAGCTGGTCTGCATGGGCATGCCCATACCCATGGTTAAAATATTGACGCACTTATATATGTGCTGTAAATTATCGATGCCAATGTCTCTCCCCACTCTAAGCTCAGGCTGCCTGGCCCCTCCCCTAGGCCCCTGAACCTCTCTATATCCAGAACCCCCTTAACGACACATCCAGTACCCTGCTAGAATAGTGAGTGAACATTCTGACTATAGAGACACAGAGGGGGCCTCAAGGCCAAGCTGGTGTCCCTTGTTCCGATCTTGTTATCTCCTCCTGGCATGGGGGCCCGGGCCGTGACTGGAAGCTGGTGTCTAGGCTGGGCAGACAGGCTCGCCGCCCGACACGTCCCCTTCCACCCCACGCGGACTTCCTAGGAATGACTAGGGGCCTCTGTGCAGTTCCTGTTCCCAGCGGCTCACAGTCGCCAGGCCCGGGGAGACAGAATGTCCCTGAATGTGGAGGGGCAGGGAGGGAACAATATGCGGCGGGTGGAGGAGGGCCACAGGAAGCTGGGCAGGGACAGCCGGGGAGCTGGCCGCGAGACTGGGGGTGACTCAGGAACTTGTGACTTGATAAGGTAAGATGATTCCAAAGGAACACAGCCAGAGTCCAGGGGCTGGGAAATGGCTGACCAGACAGGACTCCTGGCACCTGTTCAGACATTCGTTCTTGAGTCCTCGCACGTCGCCACACAGCAAAGGACCTTAAACCCCGGCCAGACAAACGTGTTCTAGTCATTGACTGCGTCGGGTAGGTACTACGACCCCCAGCTTCACAGAAGAGACCAAGGTTCAGGGAGGTGGGGTAGTGTGCCCAGGTCATGCAGGAAGCCCAGCGGAGCCCGAGGGCACACAGACAGCTCGACTCCAGACCTTGTGAGCAAACCAGGCTTCCTGATGGCACGGCCCCCACGAACCAGGCACACGTGATTCTGAGTGCGCCATCACATCCTTGCCCGCAAAGCCAACGCCCCCAAAACACCCTGAAGAGACCCCCAGCCAATAGGGCGACTTTGCCATGAGAACACAGAGCTTAAGAAAATGGTTGCAACCGGGAAAAAGAACACGTCTTGGCCCCCCCCCCTCCAATGCAATAAGAACAGTGCAAATGAATAAACACAGCAAAAATCATATTCATTATAGGATCTGTGGGCTGAATGTGCCTTATATTGAGTGGGGCGGGAGCCGCAAGTTAAGAGTGCCCAGGGTTGGGAAAGGGCTGACAGCGGTGCTGGCAGGCACGGGTCCTCATGCCCGTGTAGGAACAAGCCCAGAGGCTTGCTGAGGTGGGGGGCGCTGGCAGCTGCGCCCCCCAGGCAGCCGTGGCACCTTGGTCAGGCTACGTTGCATTCCTAGCAAAACGGGACCGTAATAGCTAGCTCGCTGCAGGGTGATGGGAGGGTTAAATCCGATTCTGGGCACAGCACATAGTTGGGGCTCTGCTATTGTTCTTGCCTCCTCAGGCCCTGCCCGATTTCAGGAAGTCTTTTTTGGCTGGAAACTTCTTAGGATGAAAGAATGTTGGAGAGAGAAGGCCTTTAGAGATAAGGCAGAGCCAGCCTCTCACGTGGGAGGGCGACTTCAGGAACTCTGAAGGCTGGAGTCTTCAGCCTTGTTCCCGTCCTCCCTCTGAACCTAAAGTCTGCCCAGCTTCTCCTGTCCAGCCTCGGGCTTTGATTAGGTTACAACCCCCCTGCAAGGGTTCTAGAAGCAGAGTCCAGGTCAGGCTGATGTCTGTGTTTCTTTCTCTCTTGTTTAAAAGCAGCTCTGTTGAGATGGGGTTGACTATAGTAAATCACACGTACTTACGTGTACAACGTGATAAGTTTTGACATATGTTTACATTCATGAAACCATCACCGTAATCAAGAAAATGAACATGTCCATCACTGCCAGAAGTTTCCTTATGCTTCTTTGTAAATCCTTCCCTCTCTCCTCTCCCCACCCCCACCTCAGTCCCCAGGCAACCACTGAGCTGCTTCAGGTCATTATAATTTCCATTTTCAAGAATTTTATATAAATGGACTCAGTATATATATTCTTGTGTGTGA
Organism: Spilogale gracilis; assembly: GCA_004023965.1. Lineage (NCBI taxonomy): Eukaryota > Metazoa > Chordata > Mammalia > Carnivora > Mephitidae > Spilogale > Spilogale gracilis. The sequence continues at coordinate 58,173 of PITA01007345.1, forward strand.
GGCTCCTTGCTCTCCCTGCAGTTATTTTGAGACTTAACCCATAGCCTGTATACATCAAACTTTCATTCCCTTTTATTGTACAATTGTAGAGTAGTATGCCATCGAATGCATGTCCCATAGGTTGTCTATCCATTCACCCATTAATGGGTATTTGTGATGTTTCTGCTTTCTTACTATTATAAATAAAGCAGCTATGGAAATTTACATATAGTCTTTGAGCATAAAGCTTTCATTACCCTTGGGTGAATACCTAGCTAGGAACGGGACACCGAATCACATGGTAGATGTATATTTGACTTTTATAAGAAACTGCCAAACTGTTTTCCGACGTGATTGGAGCTTTTTGGTCTAACCATCAGCATAAGAAAACTCCCACTTGTTCCCTATCATCACTTGCTATAACTAGTCTTTCAGGTTTTAGGAATCTTAATAGGTGTGTAATGATAGCTTACTGTGGTTTTACTTTACATTTCCCCAATGACTGACGATATTGAGCATTTTTTCTCTTCCTTATTGGCCATCTGTATATCTTCTTTAGTGAAGTGTCTGTTCAAATCATATGCTCATTTTTTTTTAAAAGATTTTATTTATTTGACAGAGAGAAACACAGCCAGAAAGGGGACACAACCAAGGGGAGTGAGAGAGGAAGAAGCAGGCTTCCTGCCAAGCAGGGAGCCCGATGTGGGGCTCGATCCCAGGTCTCTGGGATCATGACCTGAGCTGAAGGCAGTCGCTTAACCAACTGAGCCACCTAGGCGCCCTTCATAGACCCATTTTTAAATGGATTGTTTATTTTCTCATTACCAAGTTTTGAGCGTTCTATATATGTTCTAGGTATAAGTCCTTTATCAAATATCTGATTTTCAAGTATTTTCTCCTAGTCTGTGCCTTATCTTTTTATCCTCTTACCACTGCCTTTCAAAAACCAGAAGTTCTTGTGTTGATTGATCAAGTCCAATTTGTCATTTTTTCCCTTGTATCAATGGTGTTTGGTGCTTATCTAAGAAATCTTTGCTTAATCTGAGGTCAGGAAGATTTTTCTCCTGTATTTTCTTCTAAGGTTTCATACTCTTAGGTTTTACATTTAAGTCTATGATCCTTTTTGAGTTAATTTTTATATTTGGTCCGAAGTATGGATGAAAGATTTTTGTTGCTTTGTTTAGCAGTAGGATAGCCAATCGTCCCAGTACAATTTGTTGAGAAGATTCTTGTTCCTCCACTCAATTATTTTGGAACGTTTGTCAAAAATCAAGTGACCATTTACATGTGGGTCTATTTCTGGACTCGCTGCTGTTCCCCTGATCGATCTGGCTGTCACGCGGGGGATGCCACACGGTCCTTGTTACTGTAGCCTTTTAGTAAGTGTTGAGGGCAAGTAGTGGGAGTCTTCCAGCCTTTTTTTTCCTTTTGTTCCCCAAATTGTTTTTGGTATTTTAGGTCCTTTGCACTTCCCTATAGATTTTAAAATCAAACAAGCAGTTTCAACCAATAATTGCTTGCTGGGGTTTCAGCTGGAATTACATTGGATCTTTATGTGGATTTGGGCAGAATCGACATCTTAGCAATATTGAGTTTTCTGATACATGAAGATGGTGTATCTTTGCATTTATTTACCTATGCTTTCATTTCCTCTTCACACTATTTTGTCATTTTCACTGTATAGCTCCTGCATATCTTCTGTTAGATTTATCTGGTTTTTTTGTTTTGTTTTGTTTTTAAGTTGGCTTCATGCCCAATATGGACCAGATGTGAGGCTTGAATTCAGGATCCTGAGGTCAAGACCTGAGCTGAGATCAAGACCTGAATGCTTAGCCAACTGAGCCACACAGACGCCCAGGTTCATCTGAATATTTTTAAACGCTATTTTAAATAGTAACATTTTTTGTTTTAAATTTCAAATTCTGATTATTATCCTTCAGGTAGCAGGAACTGGGTTTACCTTGCCCCCCAAAAATAAGTGGGAAATCAGACAAAATATAAGCAGCAATGTCTGTCAAGATGTTGGATATCGGGCAATACAGGACAGTGATGGAAAACAAAGGAACTGAGCTATGCTTGTCCCAGATTACTGCCTGGAGAGTATTTCCAGGCCCCAGCAAAGAGACAGTGATCCAGGTAGAGGTCACCAGTCACCCTGAGGTGAAAAGATGGATCTGGGAGTCCAAGGAGGCCAAGGTAGCTCGAGTCTGCAGGGAAGGGTCCTAGACGGGAAAGTCAGAGTTCCCTCTGGATATCAGTTGCATGCAAATCAGCACTTGAATGAGAAAGCTACCCCAGCCAGGAAAGAACTCCTGAAGACAAGAAAGAGCAGTCCCTGGAGCTCTGCAGGGCTCAGCATGGTGCCTGGGCCCCAAACCCAGAGTGTCAAACATCATAACTCATGGGGCATAGAGTAGAGTGAAAGCTCTCATCTCAGCAGTGGGGAGACTTACCCTCCACCAAAGGCTACTCTTGTCCTGCCTAATGAGGCTTAAAACCAAGACCTTAAAGAATCAAACTCTTTCCAAGTAACTTAACCATGTCCCCAAACTAATCTCAAGAATAATTTTAGGAATTCAAGAGGGTTTTACCCAACAAGGTGAAAGTCACAATGCTCAGTGTCCAAGCAAAATTACCAGGCAGGCAAAGAAGGAAAATACAACACACAGTGAGGAGAGGGTTAACGCATCCTGAAGAAAGGTTATTAAGGCATCGATATAGGGGCACCTGGGTGGTTCACTATAAGTGTCTGCCTTCGGCTCAGGTCATGATCCTGGAGTCCTGGGTTCGAACCCCACATCGGGCTCCCTGTTCAGCGGGAAGCCTGCTTCTCGCGCTCTCACTCCCCCTACTTGTGTTCCCTCTCCGGCTGTGTTTCTCTTTGTCAAATAAATAAGTAAAATCTTAAAAAAAAAGACACCTACTATATTATCTTATTATTATATTACATTGTATTCCATAAGTTCAAGTAGTTAAAGATTGAACATATTAAGACCTAAAACATAAAGATCCAAATCAAACTAAAGATGAAAATCACAGTGTCTGAAATGAAAAACATAGTGGACAGGGTTAATGACAGATTTAATATTACAGAAGGAAAGAGCAGTGAATGTGAAGGCATAGTCAAAGACATTATCCAAGTTGAAACACAGCAAGAAAAAAGAATTAAGGAAAAATCAACAGAACATTAGTGAACTGTGTGGGGCTTCAAGGGGCCAAAGAGATGTGTAATTGGAATCCCTAAAGGAAGAAGGTAGTTAGAAATTAAGAACAGAGGGCGCCTGGGGGGCTCAGTGGGTTAATGCCTCTGCCTTCAGCTCAGGTCATGATCTCAGGGTCTTGGGATTGAGGCCCACATCAGGCTCTCTGATCAGCAGGGAGCCTGTTTCCTCTGCTCTCTCTGCCTACTTGTGATCTCTCTCTCTCTCTCTCTGTCAAATAAATAAATAAAATCTTATCAAATTGAATTTAGTAATATGTGAAAAAGATAATGTATTATATCAAGTGGCATTTATGACAGAAATCCAAGGTTGGTATACTATTAAAAAAATCAATGTAGTTCACCATATTGACACTCTAAAAGTGAAAAACCATACGATCATTTCAGCAAGTGCAGAAAAAGCATTTGACAACATCTGATGATGTTCTTTCCTAATGAAAACTCTGAATAAATTAGGAATAGAAGGGAACGTCTCAACCTGATTAAGGACAGCTGTAAAAAATCCACACCTACCATCATCATGATAAAAGATGGAAGGCTTTCCCCCCTAAGATTAGGGACAGGACAAGGCTGTGCACTCTCACCATTTCTCTTCAATATTATACTCGAGTCTGTGGCTAATGTTGTCAGGCAAGAAAAAGAAATACAAACATGCAGACTGAAAAGGAAGAGTCCTGTTGGCCGCAGCTGGACCGTAGGCTTTTCTGGGCCTCCCGGGGCAATGGCGGCATGCGTGTGTGTGTGTGTGTGTGTGTGCGTGTGCACGCATGCACATCGTGTGTATGCAATGTTGTGTTGGCCGATGCAGTGCCTTGCTTCTCTGAAATGTCCCTCGACATTGAGGAATGGAAAAATGTGCTTCCAAGATGTGGCAAACATGCCCCATTCACCCCTCCAGCTTCCCTGAGGTCTCAGGTTTTTTCTTGAGATTTCAGATGGTTTTTGCACTTCACTTTGTAATATTTGTGCAATTTTAATAAAGAAGGAGTATTTTAGGTAGCTCATGCCCAACCAAGCATTACAGTGAGGGCACTGAGGGTCACGTCGATCTGAATTCAAAGACTGGCCACCTGGATGGTGTGAGTATCTTATCGGAGACACGAGGCTGCAGGAGAAGCAGAAGATTCGGGGCACCTGCACCAGGGCGACAGGCAAGGCGCTGGACATGTGACCTCATTTCTCCAGGCCTTGCTTTCCTGCCCTTTACAATGGGAAGAAGAATCTCTTGACGGCTCGGGATTGGCGAGCTATCGATAACAGGTGAAAATGCTCTGTGAGGCACCACGTTCTTTTTGCCAAGTGGTTGATGGCAAGTCCTTTGGTCAACTCCCTCTGTATTCTGTTCTCTTCCTTGCAAAGGGTGAGGGGCTGCTTCGAGGGAGGTCCGGGGCCCAGGCTGTCCCCACTGTCAGGTCTTTGGAAATAGCCCAGCGATCTCCTGGATATTCAGGGATGGGAGGTTTGGGGAGCAATCCGAGAAACACCTGTGTGTGGTAGGCAGGACCAAGCCACCCCCTCCCCCGCACGTCTTCCCCGAATGTCGGCCTCCTAATCCACAGCACCTGTGAATAGTTAGTTTGCATGAAGATGGGGAATTCAGGTTCCAGGTGTAATTAAGGTTACTATCAGCTGATGTTGAGATGGGAAGATTATTTTCGATTATCTGGATGGGCCCAAGGGGATCCCAAGTGTCCTGGAGCACTGAAGACAGAGGCAAGAGGAGGGAGAGAGGTCTGAGGAAGGGAGCAGAGTCAGGTGCGTGGTAAGAAGGACTTGATCTGCTGTTGGCTTTGAAGATGGAGGAAGAGGGCCTGAACCGGGGAGCGCGGGAGGCTGCTGGGACCTAGGGAAGGCAAGGAAATGAATTGTCCCCAGCGGGCTCCGAAGGAGCACAAGCCATGCGGACATACTGAGTTTAGAGACCATGGCAGATTTCTGAGCTCAGGAGCTGAAGGTGAGACATCTGTGTCAGCAAGTCTGTGGCCGTTTGTTACAGCAGCAGTGGGAAAGGAACATATTCCAGAAGCTACTGCTCTGCCGGCTCTCAGCCTGTACTAGGAACCCCAGGGGATTCGGGGGCACAGCCCCTCTCTTTGGGCTTCAGGTGCACTGATGCTCCGGGAGGGGCCCAGAGGCCCTGCAGGCCTGTGCGTAGCCAGCCTGTGAGGAGGCCGGAGCTCCAGCCGGGCCCCAGACCCACCCAGAGCCTCAGTGAGAAGCAGCCGTCCCAGGGGCATGGGGAAAAGGGGCCCTGACTGGAGGGCCCCAATCCAAATCCAGGAATTGCCCTTTGTTAGGCCTGACTGTGGGCGAGGTACTTAGCTTCTCTCTGCCCCGGTTTCCTTACCTGTGAAATGGGGACAGCAGGACACACCTCACAGGATTGTTAGAAAGGGTAAGTGAGTTCGTGTAGAAAGCTTGGAACAGTGCCTAACATGTGATGCTCACAAAATGTGTTAGCATTATTTGCATTAAGATGACCTAGCCTAGTTGCTGTCTGTTGGTAGTGAACAGTCTCCTGGGGAGAAATAGGTGTGTGGGGGGGAGGGGAACGCGAAGCAGGAGGGAGGCATCCATTCTCCTGGGTCGGGGGCTCAGGAGAGGATAGAGGTCTGCCGAAGCTTGAGCTGAGTTTCCCCATTGCGCACGCACATCCCTGTTCCCTTAGTCATTTGACAAACCTTTATTGAGTCCCTAGCACTGCACTGGGAGCCGGGCATGTGACCATGAACAAGGGAAAGTCCTGGGGAGAGGTGGGGGGGATGGGCTAACTAGGTGATGGGCATTAGGGAGGGCATGTGACGGAGTAAGCAATGGATGAATCACTAAATTCTACCTTGAAATTCATGATACTGTATGTTAACTAAATTGAATTTAAATAAGAAAGTCCTGCCTGCACAGAGCTCACAATGGGATGGACAACTCTGACAATAGAGACCAACAAATGCAAAAGATCAGGGGGAACATATGTTCTGATGGAACCACAGCAAGTAAGAGGGGCAGGGTGTGTATGGGGACACTCTACACTGGGTGGCGAAGGGAGCAGCAAGCCATTCCAATGGGATCAACGTGGATCCCGGAGTTTCAGATCCCAGCTCTGCCACGAGGCCTTAAACAAGCTCCTTCTTTTCTCCATGCCTCAGTTTGCTCATCTGTACGGTAGGGATCCCCATGGGCTAACCCGCTGTTGTTCAGGCCCTGGGGTTGTGCAAGCCTGCCGCCAAGGCCTGAGGAAGAGTAAAATCTAGAAAGGGGAGACCCCTCTGGAAAAACGCCATTCACCACTTGAAATTCTGTATTCATCTATTGGGGCTGCCATAACCAAATACCAGACTGGGCTCTTAAATGGTACTAGTTAGCCTTCTCACAGTTCTGGAAGCTGAAATTCTAAGGTCAAGGTGCCCCAGGGTAAGTTTCCTCCGCAGCATCTCTGTGTTTAAAGATAGCCTCCTTCTTGCTACCTCTCACACGGTCCTTTCTCTGTGGCCACATGTCCCCTGGGTCTCTCTGTATGTCCAAATTTCCTCTTTTACAAGGATACCAATCCTATTGGATTAGGGACCACGTAGACAGCCTCATTTTAAGTAAATCACTTACTTAAAAGCCCTATTTTCAAATAGAGTGCCGTTCTGAGGTACCGGGCAGGAGCTGGGGACATGGGTAGGTAGATACAATTTAGCCCAGAACAAAACCAAACACCAACCGGTGCTTATCTCTGGGCAAGGCTGCAAAGACTGAGGACTCCAAGCCGGGAGGCATCAAGAGTTGGGCATTCTGGGAAAATTTCCTAAAAGAGAGAAACTTGGAGCTTTGGTCTAAAGAAAGGTAGTAACAAGGCCTGGAGGTACATGCAGGATGTGTTTTGGTGGGGTGGGGGGGAGAGCCTGCAGTGGTTCAGTCCGTTAAGGGTCCGACTCTTGATTTCCGCTCAGGTCATGATCTGGGTCCTGAGATTGAGCCTCGTGTTGGGCTGCATGCTCAGCGAGGAGTCTGCTTGTCCTTTCTCCCTCTCCTCCTTCCTCCACTCACTCTGTCTCTTTAAACAAATGTATTCTGGGGAAGACAAGTTATTGAGTCTAAGAGGGTCTTTAGGGGCTGGTGGTGGTTCTAGGGGGTGAGTGCAGGTGGGAAGTGAGCTGTGAAAGGCCTGGGACCACAGGAGAAGCGCTTGGCAATAGGGAGCCACTGATGACATTCTGAGCACAAGAAAGATGGTGGCTGTGATTTAAGCCAGAATCAGGGAAGTAACAGATTAATGGTTTTCAAATTTGTCCACGCAGCAAAATCACCTGGAGGGCTAATTATACCAGATTGCTGGATCCAATCTCTGGAGTTCCTAAATCAGTGGGTCCCAGGTGGGACTTGAGAATTTCCTTTTCTGACAAGTTCTCAGGGGACCCTGCCAATGCTGGCAGTGTTTGACAAGGCGAAAACCACAAGAAGGTTTCCTAGAGGACAAGAGAGGCAATTAGGAGTGGGCAGGGAGGGGTCTGCTTTGTCTCCTAAAGCCTCCGAGGCACAAGCAGTGGGAAGTCATGCCCTTACCCACTGCCACACTTTACAGACACGGAAACTGAAGCCCCGGAATGCCACTGCTTTAGTAGGGGGCATTTCCAGGCCCTGAGCCTAGATAGAACCTTGGGTCTGGGTGGCCCTAGGATCTGGCGCTTCGTGCAGGAAGGCTCCTGGGGCACCTCTTCCTGGGTCCACCAGCCTAGGCCCTTTTGAGGACACTGCAATTTGGGCTAGAAAACAGGTCCCAAAGAGCTGGTCCCGCAGAGCCAGCGACATGCTGCAGGGGAACGAGCTGGAGCGGCCTTAGGAGGGGGCGGAGCTTTCCTGCCGCTCCGTGGGCGGTCAGCCCCGCCCCACCCCACGTGTGTCCCGCCTCCCCCTGGGTTGTGTCCTCCAGCAGGTGTGGTGAGTGTGGTCCGCCCGCCTGCTCTGCTGGTCTGGCTGACTCAGGCTGTGTTGCCTGTATGGTGACCCTGGGACAGCTGAGAATGGAGACTGGCGATGAAGAGAGAGGAAGGGGTGTGGCCAGGTTGGGGAAGGAGGGCTGGACCTGGTGGCGGCCAACCAGGCTTCGGTGGAAGCCTCCTTCTGAAGGACTGTGTGACCTAAAAGAACTTGCTGAACTTCTCTGGGCCGCATTCATCCAGCGAAAACTTAGAGTAGATTTGGTGTGTGCCAGGGGCTGGGAATATGGTGGTGAGCGGGTGCCACGTGGCGAACCAGCCGGGGTTAAGGGCGTGACCACTGAATCCGAGCTGTGCACCCTGCAGACTGGCTGACCTTGGGCAAGGTAATCAACTTCTCTGGACTTCATTATCCTCATCAGTAATTTGGGAGTAACACTTACCTCATAGGGCTGTGAGGATTAAATACGTGCACAGGGGTAAAATCCTAGGGACAACATCTATTAAGCACTATTGTTAAGTGCCTAAGAATCTTCATTATTAGCTGTTGCTATCTTTACTCTCCTGGACCTTGTATTCACTGACTTTAATTTTAAAATTTCTTTTTCATTATGAACCGACATACAAAAAAAAGAACATTAACACTGTGTTCCCACCATCCTATTTAAGAAATGAAGCATTATAAACACATTCTCTTTGCCCCAGCTTTAGTCAAGCCTTGATTTTTCCTGCACCTGAAGCCTCCAAGCCATCCTCTACAGTGCTCACCGTCAGTGAGAGATCAGATAAAAGGAACAGGGTCTGGTCGTAATTCTGCTGGAAAACTTCCACACGTAAGATGAAGTCAAAAGTACCTCCTTGACATCCAGACCCTTCACATCTGATCCTCGCTGCCTCCATTTGGTTTCTGGCACCCACTTTGGTAAGTTCGTCTTACCATGTCCGGTCTTCGTGTATGTTGGCCCCTCGGCCTGGGGTCCTGTGCCCTCCTCTCTCTCTCTGTCTCCCTCGATCATTCCAGGAGAAGCATCACCCTTTGATTCCACCCAGGCTCCTGAGCACCTTCCCACTGGTGTGAGTGTGTGTCTGTCCTCCCCTAGACTGGAAGCCCCTGGCAGCAGGCCCTCCGCTGACTCATGTTCATCTGCTCCTAGTAAAGGCAAGGCATGTCCTGCACTCTGCACTTGGAGCCGACTGCGTCTGGGGCACCGTGGTTGGGTGTGGTAAGGGTGCTTATCCAGCGATTCCAGTGCCATTCTTTTCATGGGGAATTAATCGAACCACTGGGGAAGAATACAGAGGTCATTAAACGGGGTCCCATTTTAAAGCCACCGCAGCACAGTGCCATTTTCCTCCCAGTTCCCCCTCCCGCGCTCACTCCTACTCCTTCTCACTTCTTTCTCCGTCCTGTCCCCTCTCTCTGCGGACACTGGGTTGCTCCTGATGAGTGGATCTTCCCCAGGGACTAAGATGTAGGCCATGCGGTGACCGTGTCATGGAACCAAGAGGCTGGTGGTTTTCGGGGACGCCAAGTGGATGCCGAGCCTGGCCCCAGATGGCCTGGGTTCTAGGAGCAGGGAAGAGCTGCTCCTAGAGCAGGGGACCCAGCCTGTCTCTATCCTGTCAGATATATTTGTAAAGCAGAGTCTCTTCTCAGAAAGAGGGGAGCCTAAGTCCCCACTTAAGGAAGTTGGGAGTAAACCACTCCGGGGAGGGAGCTGGGGTGGGGGGAAAGAGGAGGAGAAAAGGGACACTTATATGCCTCTGTGGATATTTTGAATTTTGTACTATATTCATATCTGACCTATATTTTAAGAAATGAAATCACACATTGGATGATAATCAGAAGAGCTAGGTTCCAGTATTGTAAGTCTCAATTACCAGTCTGCCCACCTTGGTGTCTCTGGGCCTCGCTTTAGTAAACACCAGTTCCTGGCTCAAGGCACAGGCACAAGGGACGCCTTTGTGAACCTAGTGGGGCTAGGTGCGCTTAATTAGTATTTACTCTCTATTCAGTTCACATCCGCAGACAATAACTGAGCCCTTCTCTATGGCCACAGTGTGTGGGTCTCTCCAACAAGTGTGGGGGTGTGTGTCTGGGTGTGTGCTCTTCTGGACATGTGTGGGATGACTATGAAATTGGCCATCACAGGGTCCCTGCCCGAAGCAGCTTCGGGCACAGTGGGACCGGTGACCAAGTAAAACAGCTTCCTCTAATACCCTTAACCTTGGTGAGAGGCCAAGTAAAGGGATGAAGGATGTGGGTGCACAGAGGAGGGAACATAAATCCAAGCAGCGGCCTTTGCATTGGCTGTTCCTCCTGCTAGGAATGCTCTTCCCCCAGGATCCTTGCTTCCTTCAACTCTTTGAGCAAATGTCACCCTCTCAAGGAGGTGCACTTGACCACCCCATTTAAAGAGCAACGCTGCTCTGCACTCCCCAATCTCTTCTCTTTTATTTTTAGCGCAAGTCATTATTTTCCATGGCAGTAAAGTTCCCTATACTAAAAGTAACTTGAACTACTCTGCATTTTATTCATTTTAATTGTGCGTTTCCTTCCCGTCCCCTGTTAGAATGCAAGTTCCATGAGGGAAGGGGACCATGTCTGTTCTGTTCTCTGCTGTGCGCCGCCCCACCCCACGCGGACCTAGAACCGCACCTGGCAGACAGTGGGACACTCGGTTCCTATTTGGGAATATGGGGGTGTTGCGGTGGATGGCAGAGCGGCTGTGGCCATGCCTGGGGGGGTGGCCAGAGGCCCCAGGCTGTGGTCACGGACTGCAGGAATGCCCTGTGATGTGGGATCCGACAGAGATGTGGATGGTGGGGGCGGGAATGCTCCAGTAGACACGGGGAGGAAGTCATGACCTGGAGAAAACCTGAGACACCTTGGGGACCATTCTGTATGCTCCGAATTGCAGCTCAGTGCCCATCCCTTCCCTCTGCGACCCTGAGAAACCTGGGCCTGTTGCTATGGGGGAGGGTCAAGTGAGGGGTCCCGCTGGTTTGTTGGGGAAGGTGATGATGGACTCGTTTTGTGAAAAACAAATGCCCGTGAGAGAGCACCTGCGGGGCACGGTGGGCGGTGGTTAGAAGGGAGGCGGCCCCAGGAGGGGCCGTAGTGCTGGCTTGCAGACTCAGAGCAGAGATGTTTCTGTGAGTGAGCAAGGACCAGGAAGAGGCACTCTTGGGATCAGAGGCCAGAGAGGAAATGAAGCAGACACTGAGGCCGTGTTGGGAAGGGCCTCACAGGACAGACCAAGAATTAGGAGAGAACCCGGGAGATCCAGAGAACACATGAGTATCTGGAACTGAGAGTAGAAAATGGCAAAGGAAGAAAGTTATATTTGGGAAGAATTGCCACTCGGGGGTCTTTACCAATCTTTTCAGAAGAGGAGAAGGAGGAAACATGCTTTCTAAAGCCTGGAGATGGAGAAGGGGGCAGAGGGGCCATTTCACTGGGTGGCCCATTCATTTACTGTATCAGACACTTAATGTGTCTGGACTGTATGCTAGGGAATAGGGGTGCCATGAGAAATCAGTCCTAAGCTTTGACCCCATGCAAAGGAGAGGATACCCCGGGAGAGATGTGTCAGGTTCAAGGAGGCTGTGGTTAGGCCAGCTCAGAGATCAGGGAGGGCTGCCTGGATAGAAGGCATCTTAGCTGGGCACTGAATGGTGGTCAAGAGTTTGAAAGTCAGCTGACGGGTCAGAGAGGACATTGGACTCAGGAACTCCAAACCAGGGGTCTTGGATGTACACTAAGTATTACACTGAATTCCCTTAGCAACTCTCAGAAGAGGTAGCCAAGGCAGAGGAGGGGTCTTATCTTGTGGATAAGGAAATGAAGGTCCTGAGGCCAAATCCAGAGGGGTAAGGGCCCAGCTCTGAGTCAGTAGCCTGAAGGCAGCGTTCGCTGGAACCCAGGGCCGCTACATTCCCAGACGGAGCCCACAGCCACCTCTGGCTGTTTGGAGTTCGATTCACTGCGGCTTTCCAAAGTGCTGTGCAGAAGCTGTCAGCTAATCTTCAAACCCAGGATCGTGATCTGCCTCTGTCTGACCCCAGAGAGGATCCAGGACACAGACTAGTGACCCAATCCTGGCTCCTCAGTGGTTGGCCAAGGGCAGGCAGACGCCGGGATGGAAAAAGCTCATGAGACCCGGAGTCTGAGGACTTGTAGCTTGTTTCCGCCGTACCATGTCCTGCCCGCACAGCCTTCAAAGCATGTCTCCTACTTGGGCCCCTCAGGTCTGCTTCACCGTCAGATGGGGACACCATTCACCCCAGCATTCTCCACCTTCGGCGAGTTGAGAAACTGAGGACATGGTGGGCATGACCGTCCCAGAGAAGAGTTAGCTGTTATTCCTTTGAGGGACTGGGGGTTGCCTGCACCCCTTGAGTGATTATGAGAATGCTACTGGCCTCCGTCCTGCAAGCTGACCTTGAGGTCTCACCAGGCCCAGAGCTAAGTGCCTTCCGTGGGGTAAGTGGTTCCCGTTCACCGACTGGAACGTGGGTTGCAAAACCTTGGACGGAGCACTGTCATCACACGTACAGTCCGTGGTGATGGTGGTGAAGTAACCTTCCAAAGCCCTGTGAGGAGTGGCTTCCGAAGTCTTTGAGAACAACGGAGAGCTTTGCAGACCATGTGCCCTGGCCCCACCGTGCAACCCTGGTCCTTCACTTCCTTCATCTGAGTGACTGACCTCCTCCCCGCACAGGCAGCCAGTTCCGTACCCTCAGCCCCCAGCCCCTGGATGAGGTCTTAGGCCCCCAGTGAGGCCGGCTCTAGGATTCCTCTTCCCCGGCAGCTTGGCTGTAGCCGCCCCAGGAGGACAGCCAGCCAGGGGCCCCGTGGCTTATCGCTCTGCCGAGTCTCCAGCGGGCAGACTGTCTCCGCTGCTGCTGAGCCAAGCTGATAATGAGGACAGACCCTTGTGTTTACTGTGGCTGGGAGAGTGGGGCCTCCTGGGGGTGGCCCCAGCTCCTCTGGGAACAGACTGTCTGTTTGCTGAGATACCATCGCATTCCTGCAGCCTCAGCCACCCCGGGATGGAAGGGGGGGGTGGAAGGGGGGGCGCTGTCCGAGGGGAGGGGAGGAGGAAATAGGACAGCTGCTGGCCTTCCATTCCCTTGAGGCCCGCACGGAGAAGGCCCCCACCCTGCATCCGGGGGGGGGGGGTCTATGGTTTTCTGGCCTGCTTCTTGAGTGCTTGTAAAGCCTCTTATTAGCCAACACGGGCACTCTACTGTGCAGTTTACAAAGCATTTTCTCAACAATGATTATTTTGCTCTTCCAGATAACCTTCCTTGTAGGTAGTCTGGGATGATGAAGTTTCACAGAAGAGAGCTGTCCAGCCTGGACGTTGGAGCGGGAGCCCCCGCTGACCAGTCAGTCCTACCCGCAGTGACAGCTAGCACGGGGGGCTGCTTACGGTGTGACTGTGACGGTCTAAACACATTAGCTACGTTAGCTTGTTTCTTCTTCACCAGCAACCCTTAGGAGGTAGGGGCTATCGATAGATCCACTTTACATATGGGGAAACTGAGGCAGAAAGCAGGAGGGCTGGGAGTGGAACCCTAGGAGCCCGGCTGCAGACTCTCCCATTTAACCACGGGGCTGTGTAGGCATCCTGCTAAAAGCGAGCTCGTGATAACGTGGGTTTCTAACTGGCTTCCAGAGGCAGTGGGCATTTCCGGTGGCAGTTTCGAGCAAAGCAAGAACAGGCTTTGGGCTTAGGTCTGAGTTCCATTCCCAGAGCTGACACCAATGAGCCCTGAGGCCGACCCTCCCTTGAGTCTCCGTTTCCTCCTCTGGAAAGTGGAAATAACACCTGCCTTAGCCGTGGGTGTGAGAAACGATGGATGAGAAGGTTCTGGCACATGGCAGATTTTCGTTAAATCCTTACTGTTGTGACTTGGACAGTTGAGCTGGGGAAGTGGCCCACCCAAAACTGAGACTTCAGAAGAGTATCTCTTAAAAGCCCCAATCTTCCTCGGCGATGGGGGCACTGAGGCATTACGACCTGTAGTTGAAGGGATCTGGTGGCTTCAGAGGAGGCAGCATGAGGTGGTTGGGACTCTGGCTTTGGAGCTTGACAGACTCGAGTTCAAGTTCTGATATCCATCACATGTTCTCTGGGTGGCTCCTTGGGGTGTTGCTTAACTTCTTTGAGGCTATACCAGAAGACAGAACCTTCCTCATGGGGGTATGAGAATGAGTGGGATCATTCAGGGAAAGGAGTTCTGGGCACACTGGTGGGCACATAGTAGATGCTCAACAAAATGCTGCTGCCATCAGTGTTCGTGGGAGGGAGTGGTAGGCAGAGGAAGAGCCTCCAGCAAAGGCACCCGTGTGTAGCACCTGGAACTGCGAGTATGTTAGGTTACATGGAGGGGAGGATGGCGCTTGCTGGTGAACTTGAGGTTGCTTGTCAGCTGACCTTGAGATGGGGAGATTATCTTGGTTTACAGTGGGGACCCACTGTAATCATCAGGGTCCTTGTGAGCAGAAGGAAGAAGGAGAGAGAGAGCTCATGTCAGAGTGATGTGAGGAGAAAAACCCCACCAGCCATTCTTGATGCTGAAGGCGGGTGAAGGGGACATGAGCCAGACAGTGCAGGCTGCCTCCAGAATCTGGAAGGTTTACAGACCTGCCAGTGCTCGGGTTTTAGCTCAGTGACACTCATTTTGGACTTGAGACTTCCTTAGCTGTAAGGCAATAAACTCTGAGTTGTTTAAAGGCACCAAGTTTGTGGTCATTTGTTATAGCAGCAGAAGGAAACTGATGCAGGGTATGAGTTGGCCCTTGAAGACCGGCAGGATGATAACAGGCACAGGCAGGGCTCAGATGTATAAGAAGAAGAAACTAACTGCCCCTGACAGCCTTTAGTCTAGAAAGCACAAAGAATTTTTGAGGACTGCCGGAAAGTCGGTTTGGTTCTCGGCAAAAATGGACACAGTTGTCCATCCTTGCCCGTATCCTCGTTGCCGTGTAACTAGACAGCTCTTCTCAATGAGAGATGGGGTCTGTCTCCCCTGCCCTCCCCGACACCCTGAGTCTGCCCCTGGCCCGGTGACTTGCTTTGGCCAAACATATACTCTCTCTGAGCCTGGGCCGCGAGAGGTCTTATAGTCTTCTGCACTCACTCCTGCGGTTTTAAAACCAGTCTAGGACCATGCTTGGGGCTGACAGGCAGCCTGGAAAGTGGCTCCCAGTAATCCCGGCCTCCTGAGATGAACGCCCTGTGTGCTCTGCTGGACCAGTGCCTCCCTTCTAACGGAGCACAGTGAGAGACATGAGCTGGTGCTTCTGAGATTAGCTAACAGAAAGACTGCGTGAGAACGACTGCGTGACTTCCATCTTGCTTTCCCATTCTTGCTCTCTTGCTGGCTCGCTTGGAGGGGACCCAGCTGCTGTGCTGGGAGGGCCTACAGAGGACCCCAGAGGACCCCATCTGGCCAGGAAATGGGGCCTCTGGCCAACAGCAAGCCAGGACCTGAGACCTACTCAAAACCACACGGGTGAGCTGAAAAGTAGGCCCAGCCCTGGAGCCTTGAGATGGCGGAAGCCCTAGTCGATAACTGGGCTGTAGCCTTGTGACAGCCCTTACGTCACACATACCCAGCTAAGGGGCACTAGGTGTCCTGACCCCCAGGGCCTGTGAGAAAAAATCCAGTTTGTTGTTTTTAGCTGTGTAATTTGTTACGCAGCTCTAGACAACTTATTTACCACTGGGCTGGTTTGCTGGGTGATGAGTGACACGTGGCCCATCCCTTCCTTTCACCCAGACAGCCACTAGACGTGGGAGCGAGGTCGTCCTAGACCAGCTAGCCCTCAGCCCACCTGTCAGCAGCCGGCCGATGCGTGAGCGGCCAGGCCAAGATCAGCTCCATCTGGCCCAAAGCAGCCGAAGTTCTGGCTGCCCTTGGACTTGGTAGCAGTAATATACATTATTGTTTTTTTTAAGTCTTTTTTTTTTTTTAAGATTTTATTTATTTATTTGACAGAGAGGTTACAAGTAGGCAGAGAGGCAGGCAGAGAGAGGAGGAAGCAGGCTCCCCTCCGAGCAGAGAGCCCGATGTGGGACTCGATCCCAGGACCCTGAGATCATGGCCTGAGCTGAAGGCAGAGGCTTTAACCCACTGAGCCACCCAGGCGCCCGCATTGTTGTTTTAAGCAACTAAAACTTGGGATGACTGTGGACCCAGCAGTAGCTGACTGATGACGCTGTGTAACCCGGGGGTCCTGCGTGCCCTGGGAAATGGGGCTGGGAAGCTGTGCAGGGGCCTGAATGCATAGGGCTTTGTGGCCGGGTTAAGGGGTTTGGAGTTTAATTAGCAGGCAGTAGGGGCAGGTTTAGAGCGGGGGAGTACGATCATGATCGGAGCTGTGGCTGAGGACGGCTTTGTGGCAGCGGCCTGCCCCGGACGCACGAAGATCACACAGGAGGCTGCTGTCACAAGGCAAAGGAGCCTCGACGGAGGCCTAAAACTGGGAAAAGGCGAGGAACGGGAGAGACCCGTAGAGGTGGGATCAGTGCAGATTGTTCTGGATTGTGTTGGGGGCAGGGAAACAGGAGAGTGGAAGTCAACACTTGGGTTTTGTTCCTGGGAGCCTGAATGGTTGGGGAGGTCGGCATGGGGGGCAGGGAGATGGGATGCCATCCTGGGAGGGACTGTAGTGCAGTGCTGATGAGGCCTCTGGGGATGGGCTCAGGAGACTGTGAGCCACGGCTTTACAGGGAGCTGTACCCCCGCCTCGTGTGCTGCCGGGCCTCTGGGAGGGCAGAGAGTGCACCTTCAGACAGACGACTGAGGGTAGTGGAGAAAGGCCTAATTACAAGTGTGTGGGAAGGGTTTGGGCGAGCATGAGAACCAGGAGAGAGAGTGCATGGAGAAGGCTGCCTTCCCGGAGTCGTGGGCTTTGGTAGAAGGTGCAGGTGACCCATGCCACCCAGCAGGGAGCACACAGAGGAATGAGCACCCTGGCCACTCCCTCCTGCCTGGGAGCACTTTCCGGTGTCCCCCATTGGCTGGGTCCAACCTGAAGGTCAAAGGCAAGGCTGTGTGTTGATGAGGCCCCTACACACCAGCCTCCCAGGACACAGAGGGGGCCGAGGGGGGAGGGGTATGCGGAAGGTACCTAACCACCTAACAGATGAAACTCCTGTAGCTTAAGTCAACTGGTGACCCTGTTCTGGCAAAGGACATTTGAGGGGATATCCACTAGGAGTTTCTGGGAAAAGGTCCTTGACTTTTAGGAAGGAAACTGCAGGACAGCTGTTCATCACTGTGTCTGCTGTGATGGCTGGAGCTACAACAGCTATCTTGTCATGATAGGGGGAGCCAGCCACAGTTAAAACCAACCCACGAGAATGGAAAAGCAAAGAGATGGAAGGAGCCAGGTCCTTGATGGCCTCATGGAATGGCTCCGAGAACCTGAGGTTCTTTTTTTAATCCATGAAAAAATAAAAGATCTTACCATCAGAACCACTTTGAGTTGGATTTCCCATTACTTGCAGCTCAAAGCTTCCTAAAGGACTGAGCTGCCCCCCACCATCTCCAGGGCCCTGTGCAAGCCTTCTGGCCTCCCGCAGCATGAGGACCAAGCCTCCCAACCCTTCTCCTGACCCCGGGCTTGGACCCTGTGCAGCAGCTTTGGTACAAAATTGCAAATGCTTATTCAGTCTGTGACGAAAGATCAGAAGTGGGCAATGGGCTTTTCTCTGCGATGCTGGCCTGTGGCTGCAGATGATGCCCTCAGCACGCAGACATCCACAAAGGCAGGGGGAATGGGGTGGCGGGGGCCACAGGGCTTGCAGATTGTCATAACCAACTTCAAGTCTGAGTTGACTGCTTTCTAACTGTGTCTTTGGGCAAATGTGTTAATGACTTTGAGCCTTGGTTTTCTCCCTGGAGGTGGTAAGCATTGAATCAGATAGAAGAAGAAAGAAAAACCAATCAACCTTGACCCGAATCCTAGACCTGAGAGGCCACCTTCCAAAGGCTTCCTCCCCTCTCTCCCTATCCCTTTCCACTGCTTGGTTGGCTGTGAAGAAGGTTGGGAAGGGTCCAGAGGGATATTGGCAAGAGAAATGTCCCAGTGCGTCGACCTACCACACAAAAGGCCCCTGTGTCTCTCTGTGATGTATGAACATATGAATAAATGAAAGAATAAATCGGGGTGGGGGGGGGAGAATGAGAGGGCTAGAAAGACAGGGAAATTTCTAGGGAGAAAGACTGATGGAGGATTTTGTAAAATTCCCCAGGATAAAATTTGCCCAGCTGAAAATAAATCCTTGTTCTGCTATTAAAGAGAGAACTGAGGTTGCCACAGGCATGTATGAGTCTCTGCCAGGGGTGTGCCATCCTGCCTGTCTGGACCAGAGCAGCACATGCTTTGCTTACACTGGGCTCTCCAATTTGCCGCAGACCCCGCCACTCCCTGATGCCCCCCACCCAGTGGCCGTGACTATTTATCCTTGGGCTCGTGCTGGCTTTATCTTTTCTTAGTGGAATTAATAGGAACAAGAACTATTTGCTATGTCGCTATTAAAAGTCAAAAGAGCAAAAGATACACCAATAAAGACACGTATTTTAAGAAAAATGAGGGTGGAAGCCTATTTCTTTGGGGAAGAGAAAAATATTCCTAGCTGTGTATCATGCAAACAAGGTGTATTGAGAAAAATTCATCTTAACACTATTAATAAACAACTGACTTGCTTTTACTCACCACTCTGGCCTGGCAGGCATTTTACTAGTTGAGCTCTCTGGGAAGAGAGTGGGCCTCAGATCTCCCCACTTCTGCCCAGCTCACCCCTCTCCCTGAGAGGAGAACAGCTCCATTTTGTCCAACCCCTGTTACCCCTCATTGGAATGATGTCGCCCTTCTTTGTATTCGGGGCTTATTTTGAGCAAGTTCAAAACCGTCTTGCAAAGTTCAAGATCATTATGGCAGGCAAAAATGCAGTGAAATAGCACACCACTGTCAGTTAATTACTAAAAATCCTTTAATAGCTGACATTATTATAAATTATATACCCATTATGACAGGGACAATTGGGCTCTCTGTTTTTCCTGCCCCGCATTGGAACCCCACACAATGCTGTCTTGTTGGGGAGAATGACCTGCGTGCACTTGGAGGCAAGTTGGGAGTTTACATGGGCTACCTATGCTGACCACAGCAGCCTGTGGGCCTCCGAGGACACCCTGTTCCTGGGTGGGAGTGAGGCCACTGCCTGAGAAGGCCCCAGAACCAACCTGCCTCCATTACTACCTGCTGCCCCTGCTGCTATGGCTATAAGTCCTTTCTCCATGGACCTTCCAACTCCCTCAGCGCTCTCAGCGCTATTCCCTGTTCCTCTCCATGTCTAGGCTTAGCTCAAAGAGCTCCTCCTCCAGGTAGCCTCCCCTGATTCTCCTTCCAAAGCTCCAGACACATGGTAGGCTGGTTTTTATTCATTCATTCATTCATTCATTCATTCATTCATTCATTCATTCATTTAGAAAGTGGGTGGTGGGAGTGGGGCAGAGAGGGAGAGAATCTCAAGCAGACTTCCCACTGAGCAGGGAGCTTGACACAGGACTTGATCTCATGACCCCAAGATCATGACCTGAGCCAAAAACCAAGAGTTGGACGCTTCACCAACTGAGCCACCCAGGCGCCCCAGTTTTTGTTTTATTTTTGTCAGGTGTACCTTAAGCATCAACCTTGACGTACACTGCGTGAACCGCCCCCCCACCACGAAATCAAGATGTAGAACTAACTCAGAATTGTTCCCATATGTGGAGCATCCCCTCCAGAGCCTGTAAAAAGTGCAGCTTCTGACCGAACCCGGAGATCAGTGGCCCAGGAAGGCAGGGTGGCTATGCCAGACCTTCAGGTGGAGGGGGCCCACAGCCCACCCTTAGGGAAGCCCACTCATTGCTTGCTGGGAAAGTCCTTGGGTCTTAGTTATTCCCCTCCAGTTAGGCGGGGGGCACTGGTCCTTTCCTGTCAGTGTGCCTGTCCAGCAAGTTTCCGGGCCAGGGGCAGCACCCATGGGGGGCATCTAGGCTGGCTGCCATCTCAAGATGCTCAAGATGGGGGGGCTGTCTTTAAGAAAGGTGACGTTTGCCCCACTGCCTCCGACAGTCACTGAGCACCTGTGGCCTTGAATGGTGTTGGTGTGAGAAGCCACCCACTGGATGAGACGGAGCGTTCCCCAGCTCGCTCCTTCCTTCAGCCGGAATCGCCATGCTATGCTCAGCACTGCCTCCTGTTAGAGTCCCCGGGGGGGAGGGGGGAAACAAAAAGCAAGCCCTGGCCCCGCATCAGATGTTTTGATTTAAAGGCTCTGGGGTGGGGAGTTTCTAAAGTCCCGCGTGATTCTAATGCTTAGTCAATGGCGAGAACCCCTACGCAGAGAGGCCTGACTCAATGGTAAGCTGTCTTTATCTGACTGTGGTCGGTGTCCTTGATACCCACTTGCAGAGGTCTCCTTCCATCCTGGGGACAAATCATCAGATAATATTGGCTGATTATCAAGCCGCTAATCCTCAGGGCAGCACTGCGTGTTAGCAGGGCGGGAAACCTTAGTGATTGCCTTCAGGGCCCCTGGGGGTGAGGCGGGAGCAGGGATGGGCCCACGTGACTCTCCCTGGCCACGCTGCCCCGAGCAGCGCCTGCTTGCTGACCACACAGCCATGTCCAGGGCACAGGCCCAGGGCCAACTTCGTCCCTAGGCACAGGCAGACACAGAGTCTAGGGCCCCACGATAACTTTAGGGGACTGATGAAATGTTTTCATTTTGATGGAAGTGTCCAGGGCCCACAGAAGTCACAGCATGGCCCTGTGAACAGTCCTGGGCTCTGCAAGGCTGGCTCCGGTGACTGGGTTCCTCAGCCCCTTCCCCGACAGAGCATGGCTGCTGCTAGTGGGGACTGAGGCCAGAAATGTTCATCACACACCTGCTGGGTGCCTAGCCCTGGGGAGGAAGCGAGAGCGTCAGGTGTGTCCTGGTCGGTCTAGGAAGAGAAGATGTACATATGGGAAACCAAGGGCAAGATAAGATAGGACACACTCTCCAATGGCGGTCAGGTCTTACTGGTATCTCTTCTTTCTTTTTTTTTTTTTTAAGATTTTATTTATTTATTTGACACAGAG
Organism: Spilogale gracilis; assembly: GCA_004023965.1. Lineage (NCBI taxonomy): Eukaryota > Metazoa > Chordata > Mammalia > Carnivora > Mephitidae > Spilogale > Spilogale gracilis. The sequence goes on from PITA01007345.1 coordinate 79,441, forward strand.
AGAGATCACAAGTAAGCAGAGAGGCAGGCAGAGAGAGGAGGAAACAGGCTCCCTGCTGAGCAGAGAGCCTGATGTGGGCCTCGATCCCAGGACCCTGAGATCATGACCTGAGCCGAAGGCAGAGGCTTTAACCCACTGAGCCCCCCCCCAACCCGCGCCCCTTACTGGTATCTCTTCTTGCATTTGTCATTTTGTCTGTCACTGGGTCAGGCCCTCTTTGTCTCTAGAATTGTTTCATGTATTCTTCAACCAATTATTCTCTTGTTGATTTATTCCTTTCTTCAACCAATGTTTATTAAATTCATAATTCAGGTTTTTTAAATTTTATTTTATGTATTTATTTGACAGAGAGCTCAAGCAGGGGGAGCAGCAGGCAGAGGGAGAGGGAGAAGCAGGCCTCCCGCCGAGCAGGGAGCCCGATGTGGGGCTCAGTCCCAGGACCCTGGAATCAGGATCTGAGCCAAAGGCAGATGCTTAACCGATGGAGCCACTCAGGCATCCCTTTATTTTTATTTTTTTTAAATATTTTTTTTATTTGACAGAAACACAGCGAGAGAGGGAACACAAGCAGGGGGAGTGAGAGAGGGAGAAGCAGGCTTCCCGCCGAGCAGGGAGCCCGATGTGGGGCTCGATCCCGGGTCTCCGGGATCATGACCTGAGCCGAAGGCAGTCGCTCAACCAACTGAGCCGCCCAGGCGCCCGAGGCATCCCTTTAATTCAGGTTTTTGAAAAAAGGTTATTTGCGAGGGGAGAGAGAGCAAGAGCAGGAACATGAGAGTGGGGGTGGGGAAGAGGGGGAGAAACAGAGCGGGAGAGAGAAACTCGGGCAGATTGCACCCTGAGCATGGAGCACCCAACGCGGGGCTCAATCTCACGACCTGAGCCAAAACCAAGAGTCAGACGCTTAACCGACTGCACCCAGGAGCCCCCGTTCAGTTGTTTGTTTGTTTTAAAAAAAAAAATTGGGTTTTATTATTTTCGAGTGGGTAATTCTGCCCACGGTGCAGAGATTTAGGAGGTACCCAACAGGGTAAGCCAAGAGGGCTGGATGCAGGAGAGAGAGGGTGGCTTCTCCTAGACGGCACTTTGTTGGTCTTTAGATTTTGCATCATGTGTAATCAATACCTATTTAACAGAATGACTTAAAACAAGCAAGCAAGCAAATAAAACAACTGAACAGTCATGGTTGAAATAATCTCTGTCTCATGTAGCTGCCCGCCAGGACTCCCACACGACCACCTTGATTGGCTCATTCTGCATCTTCCCAAGGACACTGCACACCATACTTGAAAAGAAATCCACGCAAATTGTCACATCCTACCCGCATTGCTGTTGGTCATTTGGCGTCTTGCTCTTTTCATACCGAAAGCTGCCTCTTTTTAACAGCTGACTAATATTCCATCATTCATTTAACTAGCTCCTCTGCTGATAAAGTTGTTCACCATCACTCTCTGATAAAGTGATGTAATAGAAGATAACTCCCCGCTCTCGAAAGGACTCGGGGGTAATGCATACATGATTTCAGTCATGAGCAAGCACATTTGGGTGCTATCTAGAAAGCGGAGCCCTGGGGTCAACAGCTGTGGGCACGGCCACAGGGAGGGGGAGTCAGGACAGCTGCTATGGGGAGGCCAATTTGGCCGGATCTATCCAAAATGAAATCCCCACTCCCCCATTCCTAGCACCTCCTGGGCGCTGGGTGAGGGGTGGAGAGATGAGGAGTACTCAAGCTGAGCTCCTGAGAGACTGACTCTGATGTAGACAAATCATTCGCAGCCCTGGGAAGGAGGCACGGCAAAATGCAAGGAAAATAGCCTCAGGCCTCTTGCTGGGGAGAGAGAGACGAGAAACCTTTGTTCAGAGGAAAAGAAGGAAGGGTATGCTGGGGCAGAAGGATTTGCATGTGTGGAGACTAGACATGCTATGTCTATGTGCTGGGAGGGGGTCTATGTGCTGGGAGGGGGTCCTGAGGTGGGACCTGTGTGGCTGTGTCGGACAGAGGAATGGCTGAATGCAGACATGCCTTTGGATAAATTCCCAGTCCCTGAGGGATATTACATAACTGTATGTATCACCACAAAATGCCGGTGGCTTCTAGCAAGTGCCCCGCAGAAATGTGTTGAAGTATAACTAAGCCATCTCCCTGGGCATTGGGCTCTTCAGTGCGGGTCTCTGGGCTCCTCTGAAGACTGAGGGAGTGAGCCTCGTGCAGGGTGCTTGGGGTGGTGGTCTGATACTCACCATGCCATTCTTTGAAAGTCTCCCTTCTCTGTCAGAAGCTCATGGGAATCTTGCATTCTATTCCTTGATTTATCTGTGTTAGCTTTAATATTAAATGTGGAATACATTACAATGTAAAAATAAATTTCTCCAACATTTAAAGAAAAGATTTTATGTACTTATTTGTCAGAGAGAGAGAGGGAGAGATCACAGGCAGCAGAGGGGAGCAGCAGGCCGAGGGAGAAGCGTGCTCTCTCCTGAGCAAGGAGTCTGACGCAGGACTTGATCCCAGGACCCTGGGGTCGTGACCTGAGCTGAAGGCAGATGCTCAACGGACCGAGCCACCCAGGTGTCCCTCTCCAACATTTTCTTTCTTTCTTTTTTTTCTTTTTTTGAAGTAGGCTCCACACCCAGTGTGGAGCCCAACACGGGCCTTGAACTCATGACTCCGACATCAAGACCTGAGCTGAGATCCAGAGCTAGACACTAACTGACTGAGTCACACAGTTCTCACCTTCTCTAACATCACTGAGTCAAATGAATTCTTTGACTTCAAGAAGCCTCCCCAGTCACCAGCCTGAGGAGGACGTGGATTACCCACAGGCGGGGTAAGTCAGCTGCCTTGCAGTACAGCCACAGCCCTCCCTCTGATCTCTGTGCATCAGAGCCCTGCTAGCGATCATGTGACTTGCAGCACTTCACTCATCCATGCCTTCATTCATTCATTCATTCATTATTTCTGAGAGCTGATAACATGCAAGGCACTGCCCTCTCTGCTGTGTCATCCACATGGAGGCAAATGAGAGTAGCATCTCTAAATACTTTGCATAATAATCACAATGGCCTCTATGAGGCAGGTACAGTTATGGATGGGGAGCTGAAATTCAGCAAGCATAGGCAAAGGGACCAAGGCCGCTCTGTAAGGGGCAGAACCAGAATTAGAACCCAAGAAGTCTGACTCCACAGCCTGCCCTCCTCCTTTCTTCACCACATCTGCTGTGCACTTGGGTTGAGACACCGTAAGCCCTGGGAAGAGGGGTAAGGAACCCTGGGAGTCAGAAAAACCTGGCTGCATTCCGGACTCCCTGCAGCTTGCCCTGTGACCTGGGGTAAGTAACCCTCCTCACCTGGTACTAGGTGATCTCCCCAGTCACCACCATCCCTGCCCCCCCTCCTGCTCTTCACTGGTGAAAGGCGGCATGCTTGGAGAGTGGAGGATTAGGTGTAGCCAAGGCGTATGATCTGTAGCCCTGGAAAGGGACGATTCTCTCGGTTCCATTACACAGCCAGCCTCCCTTCTCCAGGTCACGTCTTGGTGGGCTGCTGAGTCCTACTGTGTGGCAGAACTTAACTCCTTTCCCTCCCTCCTCTGGCAGGTAGCTCCACTTTTTTTTTTTTTTCTTTTTAAAGATTTTATTTATTTGACAGAGAGAAACACAGCCAGGGAGGGAATACAAGCAGGGGGAGTGAGAGAGGGAGAAGCAGGCCTCCCGCCGAGCAGGGAGCCGGATGTGGGACTCGATCCCAGGACTCTGGGATCATGACCTGAGCTGAAGGCAGAGGCTCAGCCACTGAGCCACCCAGGCACCCCAAGCTCCAGTTTATAGATGAGGAAATTGAGTCTTCCAGGGGCTAGATTTAACAACCCTGTTTACCAGGCTTACCCTGGTAAAGACTGACTCCACGCTCATTTCACTAATCACAGCTACTCTGATTTCCTCTCATTTCCTGAGTACTTGTTAGGTGCCAGACACTGTGCTAAGCACTTTATTCTTGAAAACAGCCCCCCAATATTTTTATTTTATTTTATTTTATTTTATTTTATTTTATTTTATTTTATTTTATTTTTTTAAAAGATTTTATTTATTTGATAGAAACACAGCCAGAGAGGGAACACAAGCAGGGGGAGTGAGAGAGGGAGAAGCTGGCTTCCCGCCGAGCAGGGAGCCCGATGTGGGACTCGATCCTGGGTCTCTGGATCATGACCTGAGCCGAAGGCAGTCGCTTAACCAACTGAGCCAGCCAGGCGCCCCATCCCCAATATTTTTATTACCGGTTACGTCTCAGGCTCCGCCTCTGGAATCTATCTACCCGGGCATGAGCTTAGCACCTAGTTGGAGGGGTACTCCTAGGAGGTGAAGGAAGTTGCCCAAGGCCACACAGCTAAGAGGTGGCTGAACAGGATTTGAACCTAGGTCTGCTGGGCTTGCAAAGTCATGGTGAGAAACCACCACTCTGGGCTGCCTGGGCAGAGGTTGCCAGGAGGGACCAGAGCAAAACCAGCGTTCAATGCATAGGGGCTATGGATAGACAGGGCCTAATTATAGCCAGGGGGGAAAAACCATCCTTTCTGTGAGAAAGAAAAGCAAGAAAATAAACAAACAAAAAAGCCTGAAAGTGGGTGAGATTAGCAACTGGTTAAATCAGCATCCTCAGCATGGCTTGGAGTCAGATGGGCCCCAGGCTAATTCTAGATGATGGGCAAACATATTTTATGTATTTACTTTAAAGGGATAAATATAACTAGCCCACTTGTGACGCCACGGATGTTACTGCTATGACAAGGCTGAGTAAGAGTGAATTCATTTTTAAAAATTAAGCAAGTGTCAATAACGTGTTCATGGGGCGCCTGGGTGGCTGAGTTGGTTAGGCGTCTGCCTTCAGCTCAGGCCAGGATCTCAGGGTCCTGGGATCGAACCCCGCATCGGGCTCCCTGCTTGGTGGGAAGCCTGCTTCTCCCTCTCCTACTCTCCCTGCTTGTGCGGTCTCTCTCTCTCTCTGTGAAATCAATCAATCAATCAACCAATCAATCTTTTTTAAAAAATGTGTTCATCATAGAGATGCTCTTTCACACTCAGATCTGTTACAGCAGATCATGCTGGTTCTATCTTCAAATATGTCCAGGATCCAACCGCCTATCCCGAAGCCAAAGTGGTCTCTCCTGGACCACTGTGACAACTGCCCACCAAGTCCCAGCCCCCAGGTCGGTCCCCTGCAGTCTAGTCTCCACATAGCCACTAGAGGGAGCCAGCTAAAAGAAGGCAGAACATTCTGCCGCCCTCCTCAGAACCCCCAGCGGTGCTCTAGGTGCTTAGGGGACCAGCCAAAGACCCCACAGTGGCCTGTGTGACCCTTTGATCTGCCCCCCAGTATTTCTCACCTATTAGCACTTCTCTGATGGTCCTGGAACAGGCCAGGCATATTCCCACCTCTGGAACCTTGTACTTGCTATTTTCTGTGCCTGGAACATTCTTTTGCCAGTAGTGTCACAGTGGTCCCCCCACAGGCCACTTGGGACCACCCTGTACCATCAACAAAGGTCATTCAATACAACCCCCCAACCATCAGGACTTTGTTCAAATGTCACCTCCCCAGGGAAGAATTTCCGGATCACTTTTTCTGAATTACACCTACCCTTTCCTGGCATTCCTCTTTCCTCTTCTCTGCTTTGCCTTCCAAAACACCATACACCTGATTGTTTTGTTTATGGTCTGTCCTCCCACTAGAATCCTTGAGCTTAGGAATTTTGTGTTTTGCTTACTGCAGGATCTGTAGCCCTTTAAGCAGTCACCTCTCCCCACCACCAAGATAGCAAGTGCTGCCTGATAATGATGATTTCTGCTGTTGCATGCTCTTGTGCCTTCCCAGCTAACATGGAAACTTCCCAAGGGCAAAGAACCACTTTTTTTTTCTTCCAGGACCAGGTGCTGAGAAGATGCACACTCACCCGAAGCAGCCCTGGATTCAAGTCCCAACTCTGCTACCGATGGGCTGTGTGACCACAGACAAATTACTTAAGCTCTCTGTTTCCTTCTCTACAAAGCAGGTCTAGTAAGAACGATAATTTCTTCACGGTCTCATTTGGGGTGGGGAGCAAATTTGATGAGATAATGCACATACATATTTGGATGAGGACAAAGCTTGGTCAAGTGAGAGATTTGAAGTCAACCATCTGACAGATTCTTACTGAGTGCCTACTATGTGCCAGATGTTGGGCCGGGGACTGGAGAGAAGGAATGGGGCAGGGGCTGTCTTGTGTAAATGACCTTTGTTGATGGTACAGGGTGGTCCCAAATGGCCTGTCTGACTCCACTCCCTCAATGCTGTGGTGGGTGACCTCATAGCATCACTAGCTCTCTTACGTTCCAGAAGCAGTGGAGAATGGACACAGAATTGTGTGGTTATGAATTGGGAGAAGCACTGTAGAGAGAAGTACAGGGTGCTTCGGGAAAATACTGGAATATTGGGGAGGGGTCAGATTTGACTTTGAAGGGTTGGGATTTGTTATGAGTTGCTTTGTGAGAAATGTGGCTGCAGAGACCTGAGGAGCAGCAGCTGGGATCCCACTTTCCTCCTCTCCTACATCCCAGGGAAACTGGAGCTTGTGTTCCAGAGGGCAGTCTAGGAGGGCGCCGTAAGGCCCTAGAGCAGAGGCCCTGCCCGACCAGGCTCTCACACACCCTCTAGTGGTCACAGTGCAGGAGGGTGCTAGGCTGGATGCGCCCTGGGAATCCAAGGACAGTGGAACTGTCACTGCCCTTCCCTTCCTGATACTATCTCCATTAAGAGGCATCTTCCTCTAATGAGGGATGACCCTGGGTCCTCATATCATTTAATTTTGGTAATAGCCTCGAACATGATTCGTATTTCCATTTCCCGGATGAGGACCCAGAGGCTCATAAAGCTGAGGGAGGTTTAGGAAGGTCAGTACTGAACTCAGGCCTACTAGACTCCGGTTTCAGTGCTCCTCACATGGCATCCAGCAGGTGCCTAATGACACCCCACCCCTAATGTCATAGCTTTCCATGAGCAAGAGCAGAAGCCAAACTTTGAGTCATTGCCCAGAGAAGAAGGTGGCCCTCCCTAGGAAGGTCCACGTCTTCAGTCCGCTGCCCCATGACCATTGTTTCCCACACACCTGCAATCCCCCCCACTGGTGGGGTTCAAATCCCCCCTCTGCAACTATCTAAAAGCTTGTGCCCTCAAAGCCTCTGTGCCTCAGTGTCTTTACTGTAAAATAGTGGTGACAACCATATCTACCCCCGATATGTAAAGTGGCCTGCGGGGCCTCACCGCATCATACCTTGATTCAGCAGGTCCAATTCTGAAAGTCACTGCCCTGGAAGGTTGTGTTCTGACAACACAGACCCACACACCACTTTCCAGCTCTGGAGGGTGAGCATCCATACTGGTTTACTCTCAACACATGAGGCAAGTTCCTGCGCCTGTTTTCTCATCTGTAAAACGGAAATCATAGTCGACTCTCTCAGGGTTGGTTGTTGCGGCAATTCAGTGACAGAATCCTTATGATGCATGAAACATTGTCTTGCCCCTAGTGAGGAGTCACTAAGCCCGAACTATCGTTAACTGCGATTCACAGCCAAACCTGCAACTACCCTGATCATAGAAAATACTTTGTATTGCATTGAGTTTCTCTCTCTCTCTCTTTTTTTTTTTTGAGTTTCTCTTTGTATTCCCCCCCTGGGCGGGGGAGGGCAGCAATGACTGAAAGGGACCCGAGAGGGGCTTCTGGGTGCTGGTTACACAAGTGTATTCATTTGCGAAAATTCACCTTGCTGTTCAGTTGGGTTTGTGCGTTTAAAATGCAGTATCTCCTAGGATCTTCATGGTCCTGTGAAGAACGCAGGATAGGCATCGTCATCCCCATTTTTCAAACAAGAAGCTGCAAGCTATTTTGATCTGGCCAAAGCAGCAGGGGATGGGGGTAAGGAGGCTCCTTTCGAGAGAACCACCACCTCTCCCGGAGAGCGCAGCGCGAACAGTAGTACCTGGTTCTAGGTAAAAAGCTCAGCAAGTAGTTCTGAGTCCTTCCAGAATATACCTCCCTTCCCCCAGCGCTCAGCCGGGCTCGCGGCCCGGAGGGGTACTCGCAGGGCCGCACACTCAAAGGGCCAAGCCCACACGTGGGCACCCCCGGGGGAGACCTGCGCGCCGGCGCCCCCGCGGCCCCCGCGGGGGATTGGCGCCCAGCCCCGGGCCAATGAGAGTAGCGGAATTTCTTTCATTCAGTGCGGGGTCGAACGCCTGCCCGGAAAGGGGCGGGGCGTCGCGCCGGGGGCGGGGCCGCCGCGCGCCGGGGAGAGGGCGGTGCCCGCCCCACGGCCGGACCAATCGGCGCCGCGCCCGGGGGGGGAGGGGGGAACCAGGCCTTTTTTCCCTCCGCGCGGGGCCAATCCCGACTTTACAAGCTTGAACTTTTGCCACCCTCGGGCCGGAGAGCGCGCCCGAGGAGGTACCCCGCCGCGCCGGCTCCGGGGGCTGGAGCGGCCTTAACCCTTTCCGCGTCGGGCGGCCCGCTGCTGCCGGCGCGCCTCCCTTGCCAGCCCCGGGACCCTGCCCCCAACCCACCCCCATTTCCTTGGGGGAAAGTACGTCCCCTACCCACATCCCTCTCGGTGGTGCAGAGAGTCAGTTGGGGAGAGGGGAGGGGGAAGCACCCGGCCTCGAGGGGGCCCGGGATGGCTGGCGGTCCGCCTAGCTCAGAGGGAGGGCCTGGGCAACCGTGAAGGACCGTTGAGGAAACACTCCCCGCCTCTACCTCACTCCCTGCAACTCTCTACCTCGCGCAAGCCTAGAGCCCCCGTGCACCCAACGTCCCATGCCCCCCGTTTGGCCCGGCAGAGCGACCCCTGACTGCGCGGGAGGTGTGGAGACCTTGTGCCATCACGGAAGATCCCGCTTCCCCAACAAATCAGTTCCTCCCCCCCCCCCCGCTCCCAAGGGACTGGAGCGGGGAAGGCACACACGCACACCCATTTTTATTAGCCTTCCTAGGGATGGGTGTTTGGACCAACTCGAAAGTGCAATGTGTTGTTTGCAAGTTTGTGCACAAGCCAGGGAGAGGCAAAGCGTCCCATTTGCATCCAAGTTTCAGTGGGTCCACCGAGCTCTCGCGCCGCTCACCCTTGGTTTGTGTAACTCGCGTGTGTATGTGTGCGCGCGCGCGAGCGTGTGCGTGTACTCGCTCGTATCCGTGCCCGCGGCGCAACGCGGGCCAGAAACGCGGGCCGTGGGCGCTGTCAGGCTCGGGGCGGGGGGTGTCGGGGCGAGCGTGGGGCGGGAGCCCGGGCTTGGCCCGCCCCGGGAGCCAGCCCCTCGGAGGCTCGGGCCCTGCAATGGGACGCGTTCTCCTTTAAGAGTTAAGAAACTTGAAACCTTGTTTGCGCAACAATCAGCGCCGCGGAGCCGCCAAAGTGTCTAGACTGGCATATGATGGGAGGCAGCCAATGACTCCGCGGCGCTCCTCCGGGGGCCCTCAGTGTGCGTTTGAGGAGAACAAAAAAGAGAGAGAGAGCCGAGCGGGGGAGCGAGCGAGGGAGCCGAGCCGAGAGAAAGAGTCGCCGGGCGCTGCCTCGCCAGACATCGCGGGGACCGCGGGGCCACTGGGAGGCACTTTTTGTGGAGGGGGGAGGGGGACGACCTCTGCAGCCGCGGCGCCGCGGGCGTCCGAGCGCCGCGTGGGGCGGGCTGCGACCTCTGCCTCGGTGGATTGCATTTTTAATTAAGGATTCCCAACAGCTCTTGGGATTTTTACAGTTTCCACTCTTGTGTTGACACCCGCGTTCTGGAGAAACTTGCTCCAAGTGCATCTAGCGCCTGGGACCTGAGACGGAGTTGGCTTTTCGTGCATGCAATTCCAGGATTTTGGTTTTGTTTGAGGTTTTTTTTTCTTTCTTTCCTCTTTTTTTTTTTCCCCCCGCAGGGAGTAAGAAGGAAGCTGAGGGCATCAACAAGCCTGCCTTTCGGATCGTGCAGGAAAAGCCCATGTAGTTAGGCGCTTGGGTTTTAAAGGCAGGGCTGCACCCGACACATCTGTGGAGTTCGGCGCGAGCGCTTTGTGCTCATGGACCAGCCGCGCAACTTTTGAAGGCTCGCCGGCCCATGCGGGGTCTTTCTGGAGGGGCGCCGCCTGCAGTCCCCCTCCAGCGCCGGGGCTGGAGTTGCTGATTAGCCGGGCCGCCGGGGTCCATGTAGCCGCTGGCCCCGCGCGGACTGCGGCTCGGCGCGCGCGTGTTCCCCGCGGTCCTGGCCGGGCGAGCTCCCTCATGTTGCAGCCCTGCGGCGCCCCTTCGACGACAGGCTGTGCGCGATCTGCACGGCGCCCGGCGGCGGAGCTTCATGTGGGGCTGCGGCCCGCGCAGCCGGCGCCTCGCTGAGGGAACGGACCCCCGGTAACCGGAGAGCGCCTCCCTCCCACCCCCGGCGCCAAAGGATATCGTATGTTCAGGTCCAAACGCTCGGGGCTGGTGCGGCGACTTTGGCGAAGTCGTGTGGTCCCCGACCGGGAGGAAGGCGGCGGCGGCGGCGGCGGCGACGAGGAGGATGGGAGCTTGGGCAGCCGAGCTGAGCCGGCCCCGCGGTCACGAGAAGGCGGAGGCTGCGGCCGCTCTGAAGTCCGCCCGGTAGCCCCGCGGCGGTCCCGGGACGCGGTGGGACAGCGAGGCACCCAGGGCGCGGGGAGGCGCCGGCGCGCAGGGGGCACCCCGAGGCCCATGTCGGAGCCGGGGGCCGGCACTGGGGGTTCCCCGCTGGATGTGGCGGAGCCGGGAGGCCCGGGCTGGCTGCCCGAAAGTGACTGCGAGACCGTGACTTGCTGTCTCTTCTCGGAGCGGGACGCCGCGGACGCGCCACGGGACGCCGGCGACCCCCTGGCCGGGGCGGCCCTGGAGGCGGCGGGCGGCGGGCGGAGTCGCGAAGCCCGCTCGCGGCTCTTGCTGTTGGAGCAGGAACTCAAGACGGTCACGTACTCGCTGCTGAAGCGGCTCAAGGAGCGCTCGCTGGACACGCTGCTGGAGGCGGTGGAGTCCCGCGGCGGCGTGCCGGGCGGCTGCGTGCTAGTGCCCCGCGCCGATCTCCGCCTGGGCGGCCAGCCCGCGCCGCCGCAGCTGCTGCTCGGCCGCCTCTTTCGCTGGCCCGACCTGCAGCACGCCGTGGAGCTGAAGCCCCTGTGCGGCTGCCACAGCTTCGTCGCCGCCGACGGTCCCACCGTGTGCTGCAACCCCTACCACTTCAGCAGGCTCTGCGGGCCAGGTGAGCGCACGCGCCGGCGGGGGCTGGGGGTTCCCCTCCCCGCCTCTTTCCTAGGCCTTTTCGGTCCGGGACACTGCGGGCGGGCGGGCGGAACTGCGGCGGCACCTGCGGGTGTCCCTGGAGCGATGAACCCCGGGAGTGTGGGAGCCCCCAGTGGAGGCGTCTTACCCCAGCAGGACAGCCCTGGACGTGGGTATCGGGGCACACGTGTCAAATGGCACCTTCTTGTTAAGACTGGCAAATGTGAAAGGGTATGCATTGCAGTTTTCTCTGCAGCTTCAAAGACCTAATAATGTAGGCTGCAACTTCATCGATGGTGAAAGAGGAGGGCAGGTCTAGGAGAAACCAAACACGAGTGTAGTCCAGTCGCCCCCCCCCATTTTACCCCCAGTCTGTGCCTAGGCCTGTAGCGTTTGTGTACATATGCTTATCCCTATGCTGTACTTTCCTGTATCAACGTAGATGTAAGTTGTGAAATTGGGCGTAGACAATTCATGTCGAGTCAGAAGTGTTCATGAATTGTCACACTGGTTCCTTTGTATAGTTTGGAGCAAAGCTCTCTCAAAGTGGAGACCACCTTCTTGCCCTGATGGCTCCCAGCATCCCTTGGGTGTCAGATATCAACCCCCACGCCCACCCAAGTCATCATCGTTGTCAGCCCTGTGTCCAGTTTTTCTAGAGTTGAGGGTCCTGGAGGTGGAGGAGGCGAGGGAAGTCAGATACTTTATTTACCTCTGAGAACTGCCTCCCTTCTTTGTTCACCTACTGGGATTCCCCCCACACACACACACACCCCACCCCCAGCACTACTTACCTGAGCCGGGCCCTTAGTTCTGGAGCAGAGGTGAGGACAGGTGGAGGCTCTTCCCCTGCTCCGACCTCTGCATTGCTGGGCTTACACATTTAAGCCCATAGCATCTTAGGGGTGTACGCATCTTAGGTGTCATTCCGGGTCCTGTGGGGAGTGGGACTGCTGGAGGATTAAAGGTGGTTGGCCTGGGAGGGCTCTGAGCTCCTCCAGTGTCCGTCCCCTATGGAGAGTCAGCATCCAGCTTGGGGCCATATAGGTCATGTCGCACATCTCCGGACTCCCAGTGTGGAAGGGGCTGGTGGGTCCCAGATTCGTCCCAGATGTTTTGTTCACATGTGTGATGGTGGCTGGAGGAGAATGGCAGGTGTCTTGGTGGTTCCTGGAGAGAGAGCACTGTTGGGGTTGGGGGTTAGGGAGAAGCAGCATTGATCTGGCTGCCCTGGTCCCCACATGGTCACTGCAGGCTGATTCAAGGGCTTTTGGCAGTACCTGACCCATGGGAGGCTTTCTCTTCCCCTTGTTCCTCTTCCAGATAGCTTCTCCTGGAAGTGGCTTCCTCCTCTCTGGTGCCCTAACTCTTCCCTCACTCTGGGGTAGGTGTCCCTGTTGGTGGTTGCCCTGTCCCTGGTTATTTTTGTTGCCTGGGAGATAATTGGTGGGGCCCACTTTAGCAGGCCCTGGCGGCTGCTTTCTCACTTACCCGGTCAGTCTGCCCACAGATATTTGTTGAGCATTTACTGTGTGCCAAGCATGGTGCTGGGTGCTATAGCCGGGAGAGTAGAAATATGAGTAGGATCCATGCCCTTAAGAAACATAATCTGCCCTGGGGAGATGGGGCAGAGATGGGGGAAGAAGGGCCCGGTCATTGGGTTTGAACTATCTGAGTGCTGTGG
>PITA01007346.1:0-92434 GCA_004023965.1 Spilogale gracilis
AAAAAAAAAAAAAAAAAAAAAAAAAAAAAGAAGTAATAGAGAACTCAGGAAGCCACCCCCTCCCCCGAGGGATAGAGGGAAGAGAAGATGGCCTCTTCTTCTGGTTGCTTAGATATTCCTCAGGGTTTGCCCATTTAGTCTTGAAATGTCCAACTCTGAAATTCTGTGGTGATTTGACATATGACGATTTTGTAATCTACCATGCCTATCAAGTGGACACATCTGGCAAGCAAACAGTCATCCCAAACAGTAAGTTATAATGTTTCCAGAATTAGAACTAAAATAGAGAAATCTTCTGCTCTGTGGTGTAGCACTAATGTAGGTAGTGAAAATCAGGGTGTTGGGAGTAGAGTGACAAGATGATTTCTTCCATTTAATTCCTTATCTTCGTGTAATTCAGGGAAGTCACTTTGAAGGCTGGGACTCTCACCCTTTGCCTCTGTCATGGAGGTTTCACATGCAGGCGCACAAGTGAGGAAGCCATCTTGCTCCCTAGTAGCTTTGAGTCTTTATGTAGTTGACCATGTCCGTCTTGTCTAGCACGGTGATTCTCCCGTATGAGCCAGTTGTAAATACCTCCTCCACCAGTTTAACAGTTGCTGCACTGAATTTCCTCAGATTTAGGGGTAGTGTAATTTTTTGATGAAGGCTGAAACAAGTTCAGATTTAAAATAACTAATTCACCGAACACAGTACATGCTCCAGTGTGCTTGGGGATTCCTATGCTTTATGATGTGGTAATCACAGCAACCCTGAGAGTGGGAATCGTTGCTATTCTCAGTTTTGTGGTTGACAGCGTTAAGTATAAAGAAGTTATGCAGCCATCTTGAGGTCACTGACTCCAGAGCTGTTTGTTTTTAATCCCTCTGCCTTATTATGTATTGAATTATCCCCTTCTATCGGTTTTACTTAGTGGTTCTGTACACCCACATAGAGTAAATTTAATCCCTCTTCCACACAATAGTCCTTTGAAGAGTTTGTTTAGAACGAACATATTTCTGTACATCATTCCTTCTACAGGCTTGCTTTTTAAAAAGCCTTTCACTTTTGGTCAGTCACAAATTCTTCATAGTGCTTTCTCTAGTTTTCATTATACTGTCTTGTTTGATTTCTGGTTAGGCTCCTGTTTGTCAGTGTAATTCTTAGAGGTGTGGAAAGAAGAGAACGTAGTACATTTGGGTGCAGTGTGATGAGAATTTCTCTCTTTTTGGGATCCTATGTTTGTGGTCTGAGAGTCCTGGGCAGGACTCCCTAACTCACTTCTGGCTATTACTCAACCCAGACTCCTGAAGCTTTTCACCTGCATCCCTGAATCCTCATTTTCCTCCTCTTGTGTTGTATAATTGTTACTTTGGAACCAAGTAGAAAATCTGTTACATTTCATTTTATTGTCATTGATTGGCTTATTATTCTAGCCTGCCACTCACTTCTGTCTTTCTAGCTCCTTCTCTCTCTCAGATCTTAGCTCTTATCCAAATTACTTGTTCAAATTCCCCGCCTTACAAGACCTTGAAATTTGTTCAGTTGGTAAAAGGTTGGTGTGTGATCCTAGGAATCCATGTGTTATTCTAGTGTTATTGAATATCTCGGAGGAGAACTAGAGTAGGATTGTATTAGTCAGAGTCTCTACAAATCAGACTTTGGAAGACATGGATGGAGGTAGTCCATTTGGGAGGTGATCTCTGGAAGCCCCGTTGAAGAAGTGGGGGAGAGTGAGCCTAGGGAAAGAAAAGGCAACAAATTGTTCATTAATGTCCATCATTGTGGCAGCTGGAACTCAGTGCAGCTGGGACGCCCTGAGACTCCATCAGGACCATGCCTCAGAATCTCCTGCCCGAGGACAGAAAAGCTGGGGCCAGCTTCCATTCTCTGTAGGTTACGGGTGTTATCACCCTCTTCCACAACACACTTCTGGGCTGCTCCTGCTTGTACCCAAGCAGGTTCTTCAAGAGTCAGGGAAAGCTCTCATGAAGAGAAGAGAGATGGGGGAACTGTAGGTTAGAGGCTGTCAGCATGCTGGAAACTGTCCACTGTAGTTGTCAGTGAACTTGGGCCTGAAAACACATAGTCATGTCACTTGCACATGCTCAGAAGTTGCACCTTTTTCTTTATTTGAAAGACCTGCAGTTAGGCCATAAACTGCACGAGGGTAAAGGCTGTGTTAGCCTTGCCTTCTGGGGAATTACCAAGGTCAAGAGCAGTGCTTTGCATGTTGTTAGTGCTGAATTAACTTTTGTTGAATGAATGAAGATCTAGAAAAAAATGATAATTCTTTTTTTTTTTTTTAAAGATTTATTTATTTATTTGACAGAGAGAAACACAGCTGAGAGAGGGAACACAAGCAGGGGGAGTGAGAGAGGGAGAAGCAGGCTTCCTGCCGAGCAGGGAGCCCGATGTGGGACTCGATCCCGGGTCTCCCGGATCATGACCTGAGCCGAAGGCAGTCGCTTAACCAACTGAGCCACCTAGGCGCCCCGAAAAAAATGATAATTCTTAAAGGCAATATAATTCAGGCCTGTCGTCAGATATTTTTGGGGGGTCTTAACACCACCCAGTATATAAAAAAGTTGCTGAGTGATTAGTTGTTTTATAATAATACAATGTGTAGACCTTTCATTTTGTTATAGTCTTAAATTCTGCTCCTCTAATTTTAAGTTTATTGATGTCAAGGGTGAATTCTAATGTGTTAATCTGTACGGTGAATGGCAGAAGATGAAAACTTCTACATGTATCGAGCAGAGTTCATTTAGGTTATAGCATTTTGTAGTTTCCTACAAAGAAATCTAGAAAATCTCAATGGATTTCCAAGCCAACAATTACATGATTTATACCAAAGACTCTTTAAAATCTCCATTTGAATTCTACTGCTGTACTGATCTGTGTATTTGTGGTTAAGTCATCATAGTAAGAACACTTCTACAGCTAAGTCCCTTTTATTAAACTCTAAGAGACAATGGAAATTGGATAGTAAATTTACTCTTCTCTGTGAGGTTTCAGAGAAAGGCCAAAGGATGAAATGGAAATAGACTGCCTTTTCTCTTTGCTTCTTCTGTTGGAGCTGGTCAGGATTGCAAAGGTTCCTGTGCTGTGAGATGCTTCAGTCTCTAACAGAGAAAGTTGCTGTGGTTCTGAATGGTCAAGTAGGACTACTTTGGAAGCCTCACAGATTGCAATATAGGGCAGCACTTGCACAATTAATTATGCACCCAAAATGAATATGGTACATGAACTTTGATTTGTGACTCTAAGGTGTGAAATTTCATTCTCTCCCTTAAGAGTAGTGAACTGATAGGCAGAAACTGAAGTCTTGTCATATGCGTGTTTCTTCGCATTAGGGCAACTCTGACACCCCCACTTTCATGTGCTGCTAGCTCTTGTGTAAAAGTCTCCCATCCAGTTTTGAGTATGAAGTTAGTTATGTGTCTACATTCCTCGTAAATATTGAATGAATACCCTTTGTGAGAATTTTAATAGCCAAGACTACTCTTTCTGAGAAAGAAAGTTCTAAATGTTGAATTTCTTAACTTTGAGTGCTTATGTCAGCTTTTATCCATGTTACCTTGTTTAATTCTCAATAGCCCCATTTTTACAAATGTGGAAACTACACTTTAGAGAAGTCACGTAACATGTTTAAGGCCGTATGCTACTAACTTGCTGGTGAGGCAAGTTTATTTGAAGCTGGTGTTCTTCGACATTATCAGGTCTTGGGATACACTTAGTAGAGATTTATTCAATACCATTGTGTGTGATGTGGTGTGTGAACTTGTTGGTATGGCTCAGACGAGTCAGAAATGAATGTTGCTCTCAAGGAATTTATAATTTAATGAGGCAGATAAAATGTATATATAAACAATTATAGCACAAGGTAGAAGCGATAAAGGCTAAATAAAAAGGTGTGGTGAAGATATTGTAGGAGGATGGAGATTTTAATTACCTGTGTAGAGAGATGAGGAAAGCTTCTTAATAAAGATAGCATTTGACCTGTAGCTTAAAAAATTTGTATCCACAGGGAAGGGAGATCTAGATTTTTCAGGCTGAGGATGAACCTTTTCCTAAAGTAGATCCTAGGGTAATCGTTGGTGTGCAAAGCTGAACCGCATCTTCTTTTCAAATAGCGGCAGATCACTTGGCGTTCTTTAAGTCTGATGTTGAGATGAAAGCATTAAGCTATTTACACCAATATGGTTGGTCTTCTAGGAGATACAAAAGTTAGCCAAAAGTAGCTTGCTCAAGTTACTTCCTGAAAAGGAAGGAAAGCTTTGATCGAAATCCAGACCCTTAACCATTAACTGTATTACTTTTAAGCCCAAGGGGCTTCAGAAACACAGAGAAGAGGACTATAATTGATTTAGGAATTCAGAAGACTGGAGGTGAGCTGGAGCTGTGGAAGAATGGTTGTTAACCAGGGGTTGAGGAGAAAGAAGCATTTCTGGCTGTGGCTCAGAGGAGTGCAGTGGCACGACCCCTTTGTGTTTGTGCCTTTTAAGAACGTTTAAAGCTTAGAAGACTGTGGAAGAGTGGCACAGATGAGCTTGGAGGAGGGTCAGAGGCCTCATGCACTGAGGCATTTGATATTTATGTGAAGACAGTAGAGGACTATTAAAAAATTTTAAGCTTGTCTGAGACATGATCAGAATTAAAATTTTGAAAGACTGTTCTTTTTACGTGGAGAGGTTGAAAGTATAGGATGGGATGTCAACGAGGAGGCTATTAAAAAGGGTCTAGAAAATTTGATAGTCAACTCAGGTAGTAGCTCTGGATGGTGAAAAGCCCCACATTGGGGCTTGGTGACTTACTGTATGAGGAGGTGGGGTGGGAGTGGAGGTGAGGGAGAGCATATGTCCCAGAATTCTCCCACGTTTCAGATTTGGGCAATGTAGTAGTTGGTAGTAGCATGTATTGAGATATGGAATATAAAACAAACCACTTGATAGGGGAAGGTAATTGTATCAACTCTTTCTTACTATCTGTCAAAACACCCCCAAACTGAGTGATTCACTTAGCATCCATTTGTTTAATTCATGAACCTGTGGTTCATTGGCTGATTCTTTTGTTCTGATCTGGCTTGGCTGATTTCTGCTGAACTTGCTCATGTATCTGTGGGTATTTTGCAGCTGAATGGTCTAGGATGGCTTCACTCACTCATCTGCCCGTGGATACATTGTTGATGGAAGTGGCTGGGCAATGTGTATCTTACTGCCTGGCAGGCTAGCTCAGATTCTTCATATAAGGATAGTGCAACAAGAGCAAGAAAGGGCAAACACCAGTGCTCATCACTGTTCAAACCTCTGCTTGTGTCACATTTACTAATGTGACACAGATAAGTTCAGATGCAAAGAATGAAGACATTGTTCGTGGGTTTTGATAGGTGGAGCTGAAAGTCAGTCAGGACATGCATGCAGGGATGGGAAGGTTTATGGCCTTTCTGCAGTTTACCACAGTAATGAACTTGGTTCTGGAATCTTTTCTGATAGAGAGGTAGCTTTCCAAGATGGCTGGATATACTGACCTGGGAGCTCAGAAATCTAGATGGAAAAATAGAGATTTGGAATTTATTAAAATTTGGATTGAATTTAAAGCTCTGAGAGTGAGAAGAAAAGAGTACCCTAATTGGAATCTCCGGGCATATCAACATTTAAAGTGCCAGAAGATTACATCACAGTATCAAGAGCCACCATGAAGTACCACTACAAAAATGGCTGGAAAAAAAACACAACATACTGAAAATACCAAGCGTTGACAAGGATGTAGATCAGCTGGGACTCTCATACATCACTGGTGGTATACAAGATGCTACAGTCATTTTGGAAAAGAGTTTGGCAGTTTCTTTTATAAAGTTAAATAAGCACATACTATATGACCCCCAAATGTCACTCTTGGATATTAACTAAAAGCAGTGAAAAATTAAGTTCTCACAAAGATTTGTGCATGAATGTTTAGAGCAAAAATTGGAAACAATCAAAATCTCAACTGGTCAGTGGATAACCAAATACAGGCAATGGTATAGCCACATAATAGAACACTACTCAGTAGTAACAAGGAATGAAGGACTCATATGCCCAATGACACAAATAAATCTCAAAAGTGTTATTTAAATGAAAGAAGCCAGTCTCAAAAGGCAATGTAATGTATGACTGCATTATTATGCCATTCTGGAGAAGGCTGAGGAGGAGGGATGAATTTAGCCAACTCAACGTACAAGAGCCCTGAGGTGCTTAAACATTCTGTTGACACATAAGTACTCTCTTGACTTCACTGAAACAAAAAAAATGAAGTCTTCCCACTCTACACTTGTGTGATTGTTTTGGTTTGGTTTTTTTTTTTTTTGCTTCTACGGCTGGCTGTGTGAGACGATGGACAGAGACCTTAGTCATTCAGATCTCTTTGCTTGTTCTTGGTGAGATCTTCCCATATTTACATGACACAGTATTAATTTTGGGGAAAAGAATGATTCTTATGTTACCATTTAATCACTTTATTTTAGTCACTTTTATAGGATGTTCGCTTTTCTAAATGATCTGGAGGGTTAGAGTTTTTTTTCTATCTGTGTAATATTTATTATTAACTTTGTACTCCTTAGGAGAGTAACCCAATTATTTTATTCCGGGGGAATTTTCTATAGAAAGTGCATTCTTTTTATAATGTAGTTTCTAGGAACACATTATGGTAAGTAGCGTGGACTGTTTATAGAACTGAAACTATAGCTCACTCAAAAACTCTTCAGGTAATAGTAGTGATAATAGAAGTAAATAGTAGTGATTTTTTTTAAAAAAGAGATCTATTTATTTCTTTGAGAAAGAGTGTGTGTGTGTGTGTGGGGGGGACAGAGGGAGAGGAACTCACAACGAACCCTGCTGAACGCTGAGCCCTTCCCACAGCTCCTCAGGACCCTGAGATCACGACGTGAGCAGAAATCAAGAGTCTGTCCTTCAACTGACTGAATCACCCAGATGCCCCCAAAGTAGTGATTTTTAAACCATTTCTCGTATCCTTTCTAGTAGGCATGTTAAAAAGCATGTTAAAAAGTGAAATCACTTCAATTTTTCTCATGCTTTATAGCATAAACTATCTACCTATCAGAGAATGTCATATACATAATTGTTAAGTTGGAGTATATGTGAATTAAGATTGTACTTCTCTGATTTATGGTAGGTGGTCCTTGTTTCACTCTCTTATGAGTATTAAATAAATTAATACAAATTACATTTTGTTTATGAAAGTCTCTGTGTATCTCCATACAATTTTCTAATCATTAACTTATTTAAGCTACCACTAAGATAAAATATTGATTTGTACATTATGTATTCAAGTTCAAGTAAACTGCTTTTCCTTCCTAGGTGTTGATTTAGTGAGTGAGCCATGTAAAGACCTTCTCTGATCAGGTGCCCTTGTTTACATTTTGTGGTTTTCAAGGTACACACAGCAATTTCAGAGCAAAGCAAACACGTGCTGGCGGGTGGCATTGTTTGTTTTACAAATGCTGGAAGTAGTTGGGAAACTTTGCCTTGTAAAGAATAAAGCAGGCAAAAACCTAAGAAAGCAGCCCTCAAAAGTAGAGATCCAACCTCTCTTGGCAATGCACCACTTGACTCAGCCTTGTTCTCCCCGAACTTGCTTGCCTTTTTCAACTGGGGACAAAGAGAGATGGATGTCCTGAAAATGAAAGTGGTGGGTTCCAAGGAACTCATTGGGTCTTAGCAATTCTCTAATGCTTTGCTATGTGACTGGCTGCTGTGTGTGTACGTTCATGCCTGTGTGTGGCAGTCTTCCACTGGATGAAACTTAGAGGTGGTTAAACTTAAATTTCCAGAGGCTCTCAAAGGACACGTGGAACTGGGAGATAATAGGCTTATCTAAGAGTGTCCTATCTTGAAATCATAGGCAGAGGGGCGCCTGGGTGGCTCAGTTGGTTAAGCGGCTGCCTTTGGCTCAGGTCATGATCCCGGAGACCTGGGATCGAGTCCCACTTCGGGCTCCCTGCTCGGCGGGAAGCCTCCTTCTCCCTCTCTCGGCTCCCCCTGCTTGTGTTCCCTCTCTCACTGTGTTTCTCACTGTCAAATAAATAAATAAAATCTTTAAATTAGCATTTTCTAAATGCTAGAAGTTTCAGCTCCTGTTTAGAAACAGGGCTGCTGAATTTGTCCCTCTGATTCTATTTAGATGTACTTCATGAAGTACAAGTGCAGCTGTAGTTGTAGAAAGCTTCACAGTTATGCCATGTTCCTTCTGATTGAATCTGTGTAATTAGATACCTCGACGTGAGTAAATATCAGAAGGAAAGGAGTTAAACAAAGTTACCTGTGGGACGCCTGGGTGGCTCAGATCATGATCCCAGGGTCCTGAGATGTGTCCCGCATTGGACTCCTTGCACAGCGGGGAGCCTGCTTCTCCTTCTGCCTGCCACCTCCCCTGCTTGTGTGCTCCCGCTTGTGTCCTCTCTCATAAATAAATAAATAAACAAATAAATACAATCTTAAAACAAAAACACAGTTAATTGTGTGGCTAGGTTAGGAGTTACATTCTGTAATGTTATCATATAAAAGAAAAAATCTGACACCTGAAATGTCATATTAAAAAAAACAGTGTGATTGTCCAGAGGACAAACATAAAAACAAAGCAAAAAGCACCTGATTGAGCGTAACTACTATTTTGACTTAAGACATTAACAATGGAAGCTCTTCAATTCCTATTTATTTCTCATCTTATTTTCTTTCTACGTATTTGGGTAACGTTGCTACTAAAATGAAAGGCTGATGTTGCATTAATTGGCTTAGGTGTCTGTAAGCCAGGAGAACAGGAGCATTCCCTACTTCCATTCTGTCATAAGGGATGGGGAGCAGTGTTTTAGAGGCTTCTTTGGATATATTGCCTATCCCTTGCTTGCTCTCCTAAGTAAAATATATTCAACAACCTGGAATTCAAGGTTTTATCACTTATACATAGTCTAGAAACATGGACGTAGTTGAATAAAACCTTTGGGACTTGGAAACTGACTACAGAGACAGCAAGGGTAACGAGGAGTACTTACTACACATGCGTGTGAGGCACACCATCGTGGTGATCGTGGTGTATAGCAGCCAGGCTGGCTGACGACAGTCTCCCTGTGCTTGCCATAAACCATGAGAGATGGGCAATGCACAGTGTGCAGTAGCTAACAGAAGAGGTCGAAGGACAAAGGCCTTCTTGTGATTCTGTAGCTTGGGGTCCTTAAGACCCTTTTATGGTAGTCTGTAAGATCAAACATTTTTCATAACGAGACTAAGACATTATTTGCCTTTTTCATTCTGACTCTTTCTTGAGTGGATAGTGTATTGGCTAATGACACATGTGCTTGTGGTTTACTGCATTGTAAAGTCCTGAGTTCAATTTGTCATACAGTAAATAATGTAGAAATGGCCCACAAAGGGAAATCTCTTGGGGGTTCTCAATAATTTTTAAGAATGTAAAGAGGTCTTGAGACTAACAATTTTGAGAACTGTTTGCTAAAGGAATGGTCAGGTAGCAAGAGTAAGGAATGAATTTCACTGAGCTATGGGAAAAGGCGTGGATACACAGGAAATAGGCAAGAACTGCGGTCAGGAAAAGTAATTAGAAGTCAGGATGCCAACAAGGTATACCAAGGAGGCAGAACAAAAAAAAGGGGACAGGAGAAATACCTATTTTCCATGTGCTTTTCCATGTTCAGCATGGTTTCCCTATTACTGTGCATACAGTAGGATAGGCCTGTGATGAATGTTTGTGAAGGATTAAATTTATGTCTGAAGATTGTAGAACCAAATAAAATTTTGAGGAACATATGAGATTCAGTGTTTATCACAGTAATACTTTTAATAGAGGGAATGAATATACAAAAGGAAGAAAAGATTTATACATCATTATGTGTCCTAAGTGGGAATTTAATGTTTTCAAGGTAATATTTAATGACATTAGAAGGTGTGAAGGGTAAAAAAGGCTTTATGGGAACTGTATGTATTTTATATACAGTTTATATAAATGCACTTCCAGTTACCTAAAATATGATATGCCTGTATAAGTGTGTATTTTGGTAAATGTCTCCACTGTCTGTCTCTCTAAGGGTAGTACACCAACTGGTAAACATGGTTAAATTTGGGGCATGAAAAAGAGGTGGATTTTGTTTTTCTTTTTGTTTTTCTTCTTTATACTGTTTAGATTTTCCCATTTTTTCCCCTAGTAGTCATTTATCAGTTTTATGTTTGGAAAAAACCCATGTTTTTTATGCACACAGACATATACACACATTTTTTTAGGTTACTAGGGAAAAAAAACTAGAGTTGTTTCATATCATGATAGCTTTCTAGCAGAGGCTCAGAATTTCTTAATTTTTTCACTGCCCATGTGAGGCTGGCTTGAATGTCTGGAGGCAGCCCAGGCAGGTGAGAATTCCAGGGAGTGCACTGGAAGCCAAATATTGCTGTGGCCAGAGAGAAAGCATGAATTCAAGAAGTTGCTTTAAAATGAAATCCAACAGTACATGAAAAGAGTCATTCACAATTAAGTGGGATTTATTCTTAGGATGCGAGGGTGGTTCAATATTTATAAATCAATTGGTGTGATACATGACATTAACAAGAGAAAGGATAAAAATCGCATCATGATTTCAATAGATGAAAAAAGTGTTTGACAAAGTACAGCATCCATTCATGATAAAACCCTTAACAAAGCAGGTTTAGGGGGAACACATCTCAACATAATAAAGTCCATATGTGAAAAGCCCATAGCTAATATCATCCTTAATGAGGAAAAACTGAGAGCCTTTCCCCGAAATCAGGAAGACAAGGATGTCCACTCTCACCACTTTTCTTCAACACAGTACTGGAAGTCCTAGCCACAGAAATCTGAGAAGAAAAAAGAATAAAAGGCATCCAAATTGGTAAGGAAGAAATAAACTTTCACTATTTTCTGATGACATGCTACTATATATAGAAAACCTAGAAGACTCCACCAAAAAAATACTAGAACTGGTAAGATAATTCAGTAAAGTTATAAGATACAGAATCAATACGCAGAAATCCACTGCATTTCTATACACTAATTGTGAAGTAACAGAAAGAGAATATACAAAAACAATCCCTTTTAATTGCACCAAAAATAATAAAATACCTAGAAATAAACTTAACCAAAGGTAAAACTTAACCAAAGGTGAAAAATTTTCTGTACTCTGAAAACTATAAAACACTGATGAAAGAAACTGAAGATGACACAAACAATGGAAAGGTATTACATGCTCATGGACTAGAAGAACAAATGTTATCAAAGTGTCCATACTCCCCAACACAGTCTATTGATTTCATGCAATGCCTATCAAAATACCAATAGTATTTTCCTAGAACTAAACAAATAATCTTAAAATTTGAATGGAACCACCAAAGATCTTGAATAACCAAAGCAGTCTTGAAAAAGCTGAATGAAACTGAAGGTATAACCATCTTAGATTTCAAGTTATACTATAAAGCTGTAATAATCAGAACAGTATAGTACTGGCACAAAAGTAGATACATAGATCAATGGAGCAGAAAAGAGAGCCCAAGAATAAACCCATGATTATATGGTCAGTTAATCTTCAACAAAGGATGGAACAATGTGCAATGGGAAAATTGAGAGAGACAAACACAAGATTCTTAACTATAGAGAATAAACTGATGGTTATCAGAGGGGAGGTGGGGTGGGGGATGGGAAATAGCAAATTGGGGTTAAAGAGTACATTTATCATGATGAATAAAATAAAATAAAATAAAATGATAAAAGAAAGGTGAAAGGACCATTCACAAGAACTAACTCAAAGAACATCATAGAGTTAGATATGAGTTAAAACTATTGAACTATTAGAGGCAAACATGGGAGTAAATCTTCATGACCTTGGGTTATTTCATGATTTCTTAATTCTGACACAAAAAACACAAGCCACTACAGCAACAACAAGATGATAAACTGGACTTCATCAAATTAAAAACTTTTGTTTCAGAGGACAACATCAAGGAGGTGTAAAGACAACTCACAGTCTGGAAGGAAATACTGCAATATCATGTATTTGGTCAGAGACTTGTATCTAGAATATATAAAAATCTCTTACAACTCAATAGTAAAAAGATAACCCAATTGAAAAATGGGCAAGGAATCTGAATAGATATATCTTCAAAACAAGATATAAAAATGATCAGTAAGCACATGAAAATATGTTAAATATCATTAGTCATCTGGGAAACACAAAGAAAACCCACAACAAATATCAGTTCACACTTGCAAGGATGGCTATAATCAAAAGGCAGATAATTGCATGTGTTGGTGAGAATGTGGAGATATTGGAACACTTATACACTGCTGGTGGGAATGTAAAATGGTACCTTACTTTGGAAGAAAATCCAGAAGTTCCTCAGAAAGCTGAAACAGAGTTACCATGTGACCCAGAAAATCCATCTTTAGATATACACCCAAGTGAGATGAAAACATATCCACCCAAAAACTCGTACAGAGATGTTCATAGCAGCATTATTTAAAATAGACCAAAGTGGAAACAACCCAAGAGCCCATCAACTGATGAATGGGTAAACACAACATGATATATCTCTTCAGTGGAACATTTTAGCCATATAAAGCCATTTATTTAGTCATAAAACTAATAAAGTACTTATATATGCTATAACATGGATAAACTTTGAAAACATTATGCTAAATGAAACAAGCCAGTCACAAAAGATATTGTGGGATTCCCTTTATATGAAATGTCTAGAATAGGCAAATATGTAGAGACAGAAAGCAGATCAGTGATTGCCTAGGGATGGGGGAAAAGGACATGGTGTTTATGGTATTGAGTACAAGGTTTCTTTTTGAAGTGATGAAAATATTCTTAAATTAGTTTATAAGGGGGTGCCTGGGTGGCTCAGTTGGTTGGGTGACTGCCTTCGGCTCAGGTCATGATCCTGGAGACCCAGGATCGAGCCCCACATCGGGCTGCCTGCTCGGCGGGAGGCCTGCTTCTCCCTCTCTCACTCCCCCTCCTTGTGTTCCCTCTCTGCCTGTGTTTCTCTCTGTCAAATAAATAAAATCTTTAAAAAAAAATCAGTTTATGAGGATGTTCGCGCAACTCTATGAATACACCAGAACCACTGAATTATATTTCAAGGAATGAATTTAATGGTAAATAAACTATATATGAATAAAACTGTTACAAAAGCAGAGGGTATGGAACTAACATGATAGAATGGTAAAACTCACAAATAATTACCAAATTGAAACAATTTGGTGTACCATTATGTCTGTCCAGTCAGCCAAAATATGTAAAAATTACAAGCTTTAAGAAAGGCTTTGTACAGAGAGAGAGAGAGAGACAAGCGGGGGATATGTGGAACTAGGCACTGTCAACCATTTTTAGAGCAGTTTCAGGTTCATGGCAAAATTGAGTACAAAGTACAGAGAAGTCCCATATTTCCCTTGCCCCTATACATGCATAGCGTCCCCCACTGCCAGCATTCACTACCAAAAGTGGTACATTTGTTATAATTCATGAACCTATATTGACATATCTTTATCACCCAAAGTCTACACTTTACACTAAGGTTCACTGTTGAGTGTTCTCTTGTATGTCCTGTGGTTTAACAAATGTATAATGATGCATATCTACCATTATCCTATCACACAGTAGTTTCCATGCCCTAAAAATCTTCTGTGCTCCACCTATTCATCCTAACCTCCATTCTTAACCTGCCAACCCCCGATGCTTTTCCCCTCAATTTTATTAAGATGACATACAATATCGCATTAGTTTAAGGTGTACAACATGATGATTGGATGTGTATACATATATATCAAAATGGTTACTATAGTAAGTTTAGTTAACTTCATTGCCCTACATAGTTATAATTTTTTTCTTGTGATGACAACTTTTTTAAAATATTTTTTTAAAAAAGATTTTATTTATGGGGTGCCTGGATAGCTCAGTCATTAAGTGTCTGTCTTTGGCTCAGGTCATGATGCTGGAGTCCTGGGATCGAGCCCTGCATCAGGCTTCCTGCTCTGCAGGAGGCCTGCTTCTCCCTCTTTCACTCCCTCTGCTTGTGTTCCTCTCTAGCTGTGTTTCTCTCTGTCAGATAAATAAAATCTTTAAAAAAAAAAATTAAAAAAAAATTTATTTGAGAGAGTGAGTGCAAGTTGGGGGAGGGGTAGAAGGAGAGGGACAGAAAGAATCTCAAGTAGACTTCACACTGAGCATGGAGCCCGGTGCTGGGCACGATCCCATGACCCGAGCTGAAACCAAGGGTTGGACACTTAATTGACTGAGCCACCCAGGCACCCCAAGATTTTATTCTTTTAAGTGGGACTTGAATTTATAACCCTGAGATCAAGTGTTGCATGCTCCAACTGAGCCAGCCAGGTGACTCTTGTCATGGGAACTTTTAAGATTTACTTTCTTAGCAACTTTCAAATATACAGTACAGTGTTATTAGCTATAGTCACCATGCTGTATATTACATGTACTGAATTTACTCATCTTACTGGAAATTTGTACCTTTGGACTGACTTCATGTACTCTCCCTTCCGCTTTCCCACCACAGCCACCACTAATCTGTTTTCTGTTTCTATGGGTTCAGTGTTTTTATACTCCACATGTAAGTGAGAGTGTACAGTATTTTTCTCTGACTTATTTCACTTAGCATTATGTCCTCAAAGTTCATCCTTATTATCACAAATGGCAAGATTCCCTTCCTTGTTAATGGCTAAAAAATATTCCATCATATATTCTATTAATACTCCATTTCAATAACATGCCATTGTATGTAATATATACCACATTTAAAAAAATTTATTTAGTGAATCACATTTTTTAAAAAGATTTTATTTATTTATTTTATTTTTATTTTTATTTTTTTTTCAAGATTTTATTTATTTGACAGAGAGAAACCCAGCCAGAGAGGGAACACAAGCAGGGGGAGTGAGAGAGGGAGAAACAGGCTTCCCAAGCAGGGAGCCCGATGTGGGACTTGATCCCAGGTCTCCGGGATCATGACCTGAGCCGAAGGCAGTCGCTTAACCAACTGAGCCACCCAGGCGCCCCATAAATAAAATCTTTAAAAAATAAATGGATAAATAAATAAACGTGATTCATTAAATGGGGCGCCTGGATGGCTCAGTTGGTTAAGCGACTGCCTTCGGCTCAGGTCATGATCCTGGAGACCCGGGATCGAGCCCCACATCCAGCTCCCTGCTCGGCCGGAAGCCTGCTTCTCCCTCTCTCACTCCCCCTGCTTGTGTTCCCTCTCTGGCTGTGTTTCTCACTGTCAAATAAATTAAAAAAAAAATCTTAAAAAAAAAAAGATTTTATTTATTTATTTGACACAGAAAGAGAGCACAAGTAGGCAAAGAGGCAGACAGAGAGAGAGGAGGAAGCAGGCTC
Source organism: Spilogale gracilis (assembly GCA_004023965.1). Lineage (NCBI taxonomy): Eukaryota > Metazoa > Chordata > Mammalia > Carnivora > Mephitidae > Spilogale > Spilogale gracilis. Next base: position 15,410 of record PITA01007346.1, read on the forward strand.
CCCGCTGAGCAAAGAGCCCGATGCGGGCCTAGATCCCAGGACCCTGAGATCATGACCTGAGCTGAAGGCAGAGGCTTTAACCCACTGTGCCACCCAGGCGCCCTATACCACATTTTTAAAATCTGTCCATCTGTCAATAGACATTTAGGTGTTTCTGTTTCTTGGATATAAATAATGCAGCGAATGGGAGTGCAGCTATCAAAGTCATTTTGTCTCTTACAGATATATATCCAGAAGCAAGATTGCCGGATCACATATGGAACTTTCTATTTTATTTTTAAAGATTTATTTACTATTTTATAGAGAGAGTGAGAACATGGGTGGGGTGGGGGGAGGGTCAGAGGGAGAGAGAGAATCTCAGGCAGACGTCCTGCTGAGTGCAGTGCCTCATGGCAGGCTGAGCCAAGAGTCAGACACTTAACTGACTGAGAACCAGGCACCCTGGTAGTTCTATTTTTAATTTTTTGAGGAACCTACAACCTGTTTTACATAGTGGCTGCACCAATTTACATTCCCACCAACAGTGCACAATGGTTCCCTTTTCTCTACATCCTCACCAACGCTTGTTATTGCTTGTGTTTTGGGTAGCCATTCTAACAGGTGGGAGGTGATATCTCTTTGTGGTTTTGACTTGCATTTCCCTGATGACTAGTGATGTGGAGCACCTTTTCATGTGCCTTTTGGCCATTTATTTGTTTTCTTTGGGAAAATGTCTACTCAGATTCTCTGCTTATCTTTTACTCATATTGTTTTTTTTCTTTTCTCTTTTTTCTATTGAGTTGCATGAGTTCCTTGTATATTTTGGATATTACTCTCTTGTCAGATACATGATTTGCAAATATTTTCTCCCATTCTAGCCTCCTATCCTTTACTTTCTGTAGAGCTTTGCCTTTTTTAGAATGCTGTGTAATTAGAGTCATACAGTATATAGCCTTTTCAGATTGACTTCTTTTACTTAGTAGATTCATTTAAGGTTCCTCCAAGTCTTTTCATGGCTTGAGAGCTCATTTTTTTTTGTTGTTGTTGTTGCTGAATAACAGTCCATTGTCTCGATGTCCCACAGTTTTGTTATCCATTCTTCTCCCAAACGGCATACTGGTTGCTTCTAAATTTTGGCAGTTATAAATAGAGCTGCCATAGACATATGTGTCCAGTTTTGCATGGACACATGTTTTCAATTCATTTGGGTAAATACTAAGGAGCATGATTTCTGGATCATGTGTTAGGTGTATATTAAGTTTTGTAAGAAAGCAGCAAATGGTTTTTTAAAATGGCTATGTCATTTTGCACTCCCTTCAGCAACGAATGGGAGTTCCAGTTGCTCCACATTCTTTTCAGCATTTGATGATGTTAGTGTTTTGGATTTGGGGCATTCTCATAGGTGTGTAGTTGTAGCTCATTGTTTTAATTGTGTATTTCGTATGATGTTGAGCATCCTTTCATAGGGTTATAATACCATCTGTGTATCTTTTTTTGGTGAGGCATTTCTTTAGGTGTTTTCCCAGTTTCTAATTGGGCCATTTGCTTTTTTGTTGTTGAGTTTTATGAGTTTTTGGGTGTATTTTGGATAATTGTCCCATATCAGATACGATGTTTTCTTGGGAAAATATTTTCTCTCAGTCTGAAGCTTGTCTTTCCATTCTGACAGTGTCTTTTGCAGAGCAGAAGTTGTTAATTTTCATGAAGTTCAACTTATCAGTTCTTTCTTTTATTTGATTGTGCCTTTGGTATTATATCTAAAAAGTTATCACTATACCAAAGGTCATCTAGGTTTTCTCTTGTGCCGACTTATAGGAGTTTTATAGTTTTGCATTTTACATTTAGGTCTGTAATCCATTTTGAGTTAAATGTCCTTTTTGTGAAGGATGTAAGGTCTGTGTCTAGATTTTTTTTGTTAAGTGTGGATGTCTCAACACCATTTGTTGAAAAGGCTGTCTTTTTTCATGTATTGCCTTTGCTCCTTTGTCAAAGATATAGTTGGCTATAATCATGTGGGCCTATTGCTGGGCTCTCTGTTTTGTTCCATTAATCTGTTTTTCTACTTTTCACAAATACCATACCATATTGATTACTGTAACTTTATACTAAATCTTGAAAGTTGGATAGCCTTTCTCTTTTCTCACTAAGGACAAATTGAGCTGAGGGCAGGAAGATGAATATCAAAATTTCACCTTTTATATAATAGAGGCTAGGTTTGAAGATTTAGTTTTAGGTATTTTGGCCCAGTGGGTGTGCTAATTCTGAATTTAGAATCAAGCAGAACTCTCTACCCAGTCATAGGCGGCATTCAGGTAATCAGGAAGCCTCTTCACCTGTGCACGCATGGATAAACAAAGAGGTGGAAAAATGACAGTTTCACTATTTGACTTCCTGTCACAAAAATGAAGCAATGAAAGTGGGAGAAAATCTTCACTAATGGTACTATTAGAAAAACAGCAACATGAATGCCTGCCAACCAGCTTAAGAACTAGAACCTTGTAAGCCCCTTCTATACCCCTTACTTTACTGTGTCTATCCCCTTTCTTCTCCCACAAAGGTAACTGCTATCCTGACTTTTGTGTTAACTCTTCCCTTTCTTTGGTTATATTATTTATAACCTACGTGTATATTCCTAAATTACACATACATGTCTTATTGTTTTCTAAGTCCATGAACTTGGACTGAAAAAAATTCCATCTTTATTTTCACTAGCCTTTTTTAAAATGAGTTTCATTATTTTTGCTGATTTACTGCCTTTAATTTTGGATGTAGTTAATAAAATACTATTGTGAGTAAAGGGCTTTACTAGATTGCCAAAGACCCATGGCACATTCTTGCTCTAGGATATTTCCCGAGCAGTGGCATTGTTGATCTTGGAAAACATGTTTTTTGCAGACACTCCATTCTATCCTTTCTCACCAAGATTCCTCATCTGTCATCGAACACAGGTAATGTGAGTGCCTCCTAGTTCTCCAAAGAATGGTACATAATCAATCCATTCTAGATGCAGAGGAGAGGTTAATTTGTTATATACAGTGAATTCCTTAAGGCATAGGACTCGCTCCTCTCTTGGAACCACAGTTCTGGCCTTCAGCTTTTGGTGGGGATCTTTTTCCTGCATTGGTGTAACAGATTCAGACAAATTGAGCTTTAGACACTGACTCTGCCACTTACTAGGAATGTGGTTCCGAGGGGTTACTTCACCCCACTCTGTCTCAGCATACACACTGTAAAGTGATGGTGATATGGACATTCAAGGGTTATTTGAAAATGAAATCAAACAATTGCATAAAGTAACCAGCATAGATGCTGGCAAATGTAGGATCCCTGAGGGTTGTTTGGAGTGTTTTTTTTTTTGTCCTAACCCCCATCCCCTATCTTATAAGAAATCAGAGATATAGATGTTAAGATACAGTTAAAATGTCTTTCTTCCTTGCTTCTTTGAAATGCTGACAGTTGTTTAAATTTCATATTTATTATTTTAACGTGATCGTAGTTGTTTCTGGTGACCTCTATCTTGCTGTGAGTTGCTTTAGTTCAGCCTTCGCATGGGCTTAGTGGAAGGGTTCCCAGTGATCGTTGACAGGTCTGGAAAAGATGGTGTGGCAGTCCCATACTGTGTTCCTGGGCTTGCCAAAAGCTGCCCTTTCCCGCGTCCTATGTGCACTCCTTTGGTCTTGCTTCACTGACTGTGATGATGTGCGAGTCTTTGAAGGCATTGTTCTCACCTTTCATGAAGCAGCTTGTGTGTGCCAGCTCATAGTATTAGTAATTTTGTACTTAATTTGTCTAGATTTGCCTGGTGTTTGCAAAGCCAGGGTAATTTCCTTAGTTAAGATATAATTTACAACAGATGACACCTCAATTTAAATAGCAGCTGTTAGGGGAAGGTAGAGGGTTATAGTATACTCTGAGGAAATAAATAATGTATTTTAGAACATACCTGGGTTTCCTACTGTGGTTTGATTTACATGGACGACGGGGGGGAAAAAACCCTCCTCATCTGAATTTGTTTTAAATGCAACATAAGTTCTATTTATGTGAGGGAGTTTTGAAATAATATCTGTCTTGTTACAAAGAGAAGGAAATTCTTTCAGCTGGTTCATGTAGTGCCTATGGCCCATTTCCTACTTCTTGGGCGGGGTAATTCTTTTGAAAAGTGAGAATTTATATGTCTGCCTCATTCATTGTATTTAATGAACCCATCTTAACTGTTAGGGATTTCGAATACTGGAGACCTTATTGTAAAATAATACAGATACTGTTTCTGCCCTCATGGTGCAAATGGCCTACGATGTCCAGAGTTTAAGCTTGGCCTTCTGACCTTGACCACAAAGAAGACTATATGCAGGGTTGGATGTGGCCCACAGAATATCAACAACCTGTTGTTTGAAAACCATCGGTTTTGTAAATATTTTCTTTGGTATTTGGTAAGAACTTTAAAAAAGAATGCTGGCCGATTTCCTTTGAGCTAAGGAAGATATAGAAAATGCCTCTTCCCAAATATGTGTCCAGGTCAAAAGATGGGTATGTAAGTTGTAGCAGGAGAAACAACCATAACGGGAACTGAAACGCAATAGAATGGTCCAACTACTGGATCAGACATCCTGTTCTACCTGGAGCTTCTCACAGTCTGGTCTGTGGAATTTTTAGGAGCCATCACGGCTACAAAGACTGTGGGGGAAAGGCTAGTGTGCAGGTCGGAAATCCTTTCTTCTTCATTTAGGGCAGTTGATCTTGACAAATTAGTCAAGTAAGGGCCAGTTGCAAGGCAAAAACAACAAAGGGGGAAATTAATGTGAACTAATGTTAATAATTGTCTCATCTATTATGTACTAGGTAGTATTTGGTTTTTTCTACATTTTCTTTTTTTAAAAAATTTTTTTTTAAAGATTTTATTTATTTGTTTGACAGAGAGAAACACAGCCAGAGAGGGAACACAAGCAGGGGGAGTGAGAGAGGGAGAAGCAGGCCTCCCGCTGAGCAGAGAGTCCCATGTGGGACTCGATCCCAGGTCTCCCGGATCATGACCCGAGTCGAAGGCAGTCGCTTAACCAACTGAGCCACCCAGGCGCCCCTATTTCTACATTTTCATCTTCAATTTATATTTTTAAATTGAGAAGACATCAGTGTATATTAAGCAGATATTTAAAATACAAATTTATATCCCATGTTTAGTTAATGAAGAAAAAAGATTAGAAGTGGTCTGGAGATGAGGAGTGGAGAGAGGATGAGGAAGAGACTGGCTTTCCATGAGCTAAGGAAAGAGATGGAAGATAGAGCCCGGTGGAAGGGAAAACAGGAGGAGAGGTTCTCAGCTGGACTGCTAATTTGGGCATTTTTCTTCAGAATCAAATTTTAGTAACTAATATTGTCCTTTGGATTCTAATTAATACATAAGTAAATATTCTCCACACTTCTAGAACTGTCTTAGAATTTCTACAAATTCTTAAGTAGGAGAGTCACAGCAGCTGCCTCGTACCCTCATTTTCCCACCTTGCACATTCCAAAGAGGTATTTTTTTTAAGGACTCTGCCTAAAGCATCATCACAACACAGAGTAATTCTGAAGAGTCACATAAAATCAGAGATGAATTCGGATCAGTTAGAAAAAGAACATTTGAGCTAAAGAAACATTTTCATGTATTTGAAAAGTTATTATGCATGTATGAAGACTAGTCGGGGCGCCTGGGTGGCTCATTTGGTTAAGTGACTGCCTTCTCCTCAGGTCATGATCCTGGAGACCCAGGATTGAGCCTTGCATCAGGCTCCCTGCTCGGCAGGAAGCCTGCTTCTCCTTGCATTCCCTCTCTAGCTGTGTTTCTTTCTGTCAAATAAATAAAATCTTAAAAAAAAAAAAACAAGACTAGTCATTATCTCAACTGAGAATGTAATAGGACAAACTAGCTTAACCATTCTGAGGAACTTAGCACTGGCAAGAAACACTTTATTACAAAAAGTGGGCTGTTGAGGGGTGCCTGGGTCGCTCAGTCGTTAAGTGTCTGCCTTTGGCTCAGGTCATGATCTCAGAGTCTGGGATCCAGTGTCTCAGGGAAGCCTGCTTCTCCCTCTCCCACTCCCTCTGCTTGTGTTCCCTCTCTAGCTGTGTTTCTCTCTGTCACATAAATAAATAAAATCTTAAAAAAAAAAAAGAAGCGGGCTGTTGAAATTAAGATGAGTCTAAAGTGAAATCTTTTAATATTTTTTTCAAAAAATATTCACCCATGATAGTTCATTATCAATTCCGTTTATGCATTTGAGCCTCGACTGTTAAAAGGTAAACGGAGGCACATTAAAATTTTGAAGTTTCTTTGGGCAAACTTCAGTTGGAATTGGGCAGTAGTACACTGGAGAGGTTAGGAGTGTTGCAATGATATGACCTAGGGGCGAGGGTTTACAGAGAAGGTGCAAAAGCAAAGCGATTATTTGTTGATAGTTTACACTATTATGCAATTTGAGAAAGCCTAGTTGGCTATTTGTGATTGGTTTCACTTGGATTCTGGCTTAGGTTTTTTGTTTTTTTGTTATTTTTGCTTATGTAGTTTACCAACCCACTGGAGCCTATTGCATCTCATGGCCTCCCTGTTTAAATACTTTAACAAGACTGTAGACACATAGCTCTATAATTCCGTGTGATTATGCATATGGTAAAAATAATTTTATGTCTGGGCTTTAAAGCATATTATTTTGTAGTGTTGGCTTAGGACCTTTAAAACTTCTAATATAAGATGATGTTTTGACATTTTAATCTCAGTTAATTGAGTTGATAGGAGTTCGTTGTTAGAGGCTGTAATAGAGAAGGGAGGGAGAACACAATTCAGTCGGGGTCACACCTCTCTGGGCTGCATGGCTGCACCCCTGGCTCTAGTAGGTTGAGACTAGTCCTGGTGACGCCACAGTGACTATGGGAACTGTCCCCTCAGAAGTGGGCACCCACTGTTCTGCACTCTAGGGCAGTGGCCTTTCAACAGTTTGATCATGTGCCCCATCAGAAAGGAAGTGAGTGTAATAGATATAAGTTGATTTATAACTTATATACATTTATTTCTATAATACTGAGTTGTATATATTATTGGACATACACAAAAATAAGTTTTAAAATAGAAGATTAAAAAAATGTGAATTTAATTTCTAGCATTTTCTTCCACACTCTACTACTTTGTTTGGGCACTCCTCTGGAATGTGCATACCATTTTTAGAACCTTTGCCCTGATAGTTTGCCTTTAGGATGACTCAGCTGTTTTTGTTACCTGGGTGATATCAGCAAGCTGCGTGATCTTGAGCACATATCCTCACTTAACTTACTTGTAAAGTGGCCAGTGATTGTAGCTATCTCATACAATTGCTTTGGAAATTAAATGCAAGGAGATATCTAAAGTTGTTAGCACAGTGTCTGAGGTATTAACTACTTTTCCTGATGTCATTGACAAGTTTTTCTCCATTTCTGTCTATCTCACCTTTTCTATTTACTCATGATTACCTACTTCCTTTTCTTCTGCCTCAGGATTTTTGCTTTCTGCTTTCACTTTGTGTGTTTCTGTTGGCTTTCTTCTCTCATGTACACAGAGAGGATCTCTTTGGGATAATTGCTTATAACCACATGTCCTATTTTTCTGGGACACTCCTGGTTTTCACCTATCATCCCAGTGTAATTACAAGGTTCTTTTAACTTTAAAGGTGCCTTGGTTTGGAAATAAAGGTAAAGCACATCGTCACCCTATTCATCAGTCATGGTCAAGTATAGTGGACCTCTGTGTGGTGGATCTCAAGGAGGTGGCCTTCATTCATCTCTAGGTACAGCCCAGAGATGGTTCTCTTCAGATGAGGTGTGAATTTCTAGTTTGCCTTAGCTGTTACCCAAAGAGGGAAGTCCCATACTTGACTATCTATAAGGAGGTGACAAGGTAAGTAGTGAGTATGGCACACCTCAGAGAGATGTCCAGTGTAAGAGGTAACTATAAATTACATCCAACAGTATATTACTTTATGGAAGGGCAGGACAGTTGGAGTCCATAGCCTTGATAACTGTCTGCCCAGATTGCACAATGAAAATCAAGGATTTATTGGATACTGAACTTGGAAATCTGTACCCACCACCTGAAGGTCAACATTATAGTGAATATTTTCCAAACTGAGATAAAGTCTTTTGGTTTGGAATGAAATGTGCTACTATTATATAAGGTCATACTAAAGTTTATAATAGGAGTTAGGAATAGGCCATCTTGTTCTTCACCAGGCTGTTTGGAAGGAGCCAGACAAGTTTCTTGTTTTCTAGTGGTTCATGTTCTCTCCTAATGTTGTTCCTTGTCTGGCTCCATGTTTTGCCCTTGGTGGACATTCAGCAGATGTTAATTAGCAATTGTGAAGGTTATACTAACAGTGTCGGTGAGAGGGAATACATGATTAATAAATTATGCATATCTTCAGTTTCAAGTGATTCCTATAACTGTGTTTCTGAGGCCATAGTAGTTATTTAGGGAGCCATAGATAGAGAACATATGTTATAATAAAGAAAATGAAATTTTTGTGTTTATCCTCCTTTGATGACAATTATGGGATTTGATAACATAAGAACTGATGGACAAATTAACTTTTGCATTCCCTGAGATCTGTAGGCTTGGCTTTCTAAAATGAACATGATAATTTGGTTGTGACTTTTAGAATCCTTATAATTCTGGTACAATATTTGAAAACACAACTGTTTATTTCCTTTCACAGAATCAAGAGCAGGTAGTGAGCATGGTGGAGCACAATGAATATTTCGTTTTTTCCCCCAGGAGAAAAGAAAGTAGGAATTGAAACTGTATGATTACTCCAGTTAGGAAATATGCTGACTAAAATATGGCTGCAATTCAGATTTTTCCACTAATGCTTAACATTTTACATTATGAAGTAAGCAGTAACATTTCCTTCAGAAATTTTCATGAGTGTTATGTCTGAATGACTGCTGCTTTGGATCACAGTCCATTTTTAATTTCCTGACTTGGAGATTCTTAAGTCAGTGCCAATGTGTCCTGAGTTTAGTTTCTTCCTCTGGTTTTCTAGCTTTAAACTGAGGAGTAGGTATAAGAACCCATAGGAAAAGAATAGGGAATCAAGCTAATTGTGTTGGAGAAGGGCTGGAGTTCTGTGCGTGCTGTGTGACCCAGTCAGATCCCAGCAATGAATCTTATTTTTTGTCCCCCAACCTGTATTTAAAGTTATGGATTTCCCCAGGTTTTGCCCGTTCCCTTCTCATTGCTTTACTTTCATTTTTCAATTTCATCTATTCCTGTCATTTAAAATAGTTATCTTTGTTCTGATAGATTCTAAAATTTGTATTTCAAACTACTTTATGATTTTCCCAGTCTATCCAGTGGCTTGTCACCCACGGTTTCCTGAGGGAAATGGTATTTTAGAATCTCAAATACTGTTTTGCAATTTAAAAAGTAACTTACCATGGGGTACCTGGCTGTCTTAGTTGGTGGATCATGCAACTCTTGATTCTGGAGTTGTGAGTTCAAGCCCCAGGTTGGGTGTAGAGATTACTTAAAAAAAAAAAAAAAAAAAAAAGAGAGAGACACCTGGGTGGCTCAGTTGGTTAAGCATCCAACTTTTGGTTTTGACTCAAATCATGATCTCAGGGTCTTGAGATTAAGCCCTGTGTCAGGCTCCAAGCTCAGTCTGCTTAAGGTCCTCTCCTTCTCCCCTCTTCCCCCCACTTGCATGCTCACTCTCTCTCTCTCAAAAAACAAAACAAAACAAAATAAAACTTACTCAGATATTAAGGAATGACCGTCATAATTGCCACGAAGATTAAAAGGAAGGTCTTATCTCCTTCTAGTGGGACACCCAGTGGTATGTTCTACAGACATTTTGGAAATCATGTTATTAAAGTTTTAGTGAGACCATAGTTTAGAGATGATATAGCTAAAATTCAGGTAGGAACAAATGTGAAAACAATGAAAAAGAAGGATTTCTTTGTAACATTATAGCATTAATCAAGTGTTTTAAAGTTAATTAAGGAAGGCTTCCCAGAGAAAGTGTTTCTTTAGGACTTTGAAATTAGAGGGGACTTGAATTGGTGGAAAGCTGATAGGCTAAATAATTCAGATGACAGAATAAAACACACAAAGGCCAAAGAAGCTATGAGTTTGTGGCTGGATATTTTCTTGCCTAGGATAGAGAATCTGTTACAGGATAATGAGAAAGATTAATGAAAAAGTGTCATGAGATAGATGACTTGGTAGGACACTCAAAATGGAAATAAATTTTTATTTGATGCAGAATTCTTGAATGGGAAATATGTTAAAAGCATCGTTGAAAGAAATTCATCCAGTGGTGTTGAGACTGAGTTGGAAAGGGAGATATGAATGATGGAGATACATGCATGGACATAGTTACAGTTGTACTGCTGAGAGGTGGTGAGAGTCTCATTTCAGTACAGTTTAGCAAATGGACAATGGTCACTAAGAAAATAGAACAAGAGATATATTAGATAAACCTTATGGAATTTGATTAGACAAAACTTCATAATTGAATGAGTAGCATGAAGAAGAGAGGAGTTGAAGATGTTTTTAAGCATATATTAGGTTTGAGCTGTATAAAATTACCAAAGATAAACTTATATCTACCAAAATGGTAGTCTTATATGGGTCCTCCAACTAGTTGGAGGTGACTACTCTCAAAAAATGGGCAATGTTGGGGCACCTGGGTGGCTCAGTCCATTGTGTATCTGACTCTTGGTTTCAGCATGGGTCATAGTCTTGGGGTTCAGGGATCAGTCCGTAGGGCTCTACACTCAGCAAGGAGTCTGCTTGAGATTTTCCTTTCCCTCTGCCCCTCCCCTTTATGTGCACACACGCGGTCTCCCTCTCTTTCAAATAAATAAACAAATCTTTATAAAAAAAATAATAATGGGTGGGGCGCCTGAGTGGCTCAGTTGGTTGGGCGACTGCCTTCGGCTCAGGTCATGATCCTGGAGACCCGGGATCGAGTCCCGCTTCGGGCTCCCTGCTCGGCGGGAGGCCTGCTTCTCCCTCTTCTCACTCCCCCTGCTTGTGTTCCCTCTCTGGCTGTGTTTCTCTCTATCAAATAAATAAAATCTAAAAAAAAAAAAAAAAAATATATATATATATATATATATATATATAATAATGGGTAATGGCATCAGTGAGGAACCAAGAATTGCAAGGCTAGCAATACTACCAATTATGTGAGAACAAGAATTTTAAGTGATTGGGGGTATTTTCAGAACTCTGAGCTGGGAGCAGAGTAAATTGTAGAATTGAGAACTAATTAACTACATGCAAATTTCATGAATAATTTTTTTTTTGAATTTTAAACATAACACTTATACATACTAACTGAAAGTCCAGTAGAGGACCTTTGGAAGACTGGTTACCTGTTTGGGGTTTGGTCCTGACCTGGGCAACCACTCAGTTTTGAATTTGGCTGTTTAGTAAGAAAAAGTAATTTTGTGAATTTGAAAGGGAGTCTGGAAACATGTTTTTCTTACATTTATACTCATTCTTAAGTAGTCACTAAGAGAATTAGACTCAAGTAAGAAATGAAGCCCTCTCAAGGTTCATTCATGTTATCACAAAAGGCAAAATTTCATTCTTTTTTATGGCTAACTAAAATTCCACTAATACATAATGTATGTATGTGCCTCATTTTTTTTTAATCCATCCATCCATCCATTGATGGACATTTAGGTTGTTTCTATATCTTGGCTATTGTAAATGTTGCAGGGAGCATGGGGGTGTATATTTTTTTTGAGTTAAGGTTTTTGTTTTTTCTGGATAAATACCCGGAAGTGGAATTGCTGGGTAATGTGATGGCTCTGTCTTTACCTTTTCTGCGGAACCTCATACTGTTTTCCATTGTAGTTGTACCAATTTATGTTCCAACCAATAGTATATAAGGATTCCATTTTCTCCCCATCCTTGCCAACTCTTTGTCTTGTCTTTTCAATAATAGATATTCTAATAGGTATGAGGTGATAGCTCATTGAACAATGAACGTTTTCAAATACTCAGCTTGGCTGAATTGCCTTGATAATCCTTTACTTTTCTTCATGCAGATCTTATTGGTGGGTATTATTCATAATGGCCCTCTTTTGCTTCAGTCATAAAGAAGATAACAGCATTTGCTAGATTAACAGCATTGCTAGATTAAGTTTGTAATGTTCTGTGGCAAACCAAGGCGGTATGAGTCTGGAGGAAATCTCCCACAGACTCCTTTGAAAAAGATGTGTCACTAGACCAGTCAGCTCTCCAAGGAGGCATGCCACATTAAATAGGAACAAGTAACAGTGAAGGAAAGAAGCCTACATCTCTCAGAGTGGCTAATTGTCAGGTTGTTTCTTCTCATTTTTTATTCAGACTCACGTCCAGTGCTTCCTAAATACCGCAAAAACACTAGCCCTGTCTTCTCTAAGCTCAGTGAATGTGGAGCATGGGGCTTAGTAGAATGGGCTCATTCTCCAGGTTCTCTTTATTTGCATGCATATTTTATTGGGTTTTCAAAGAGGCAGCTCATGAAGAGCCATGCAAGAATGGGTGTGTGTGTGTGTGTCTGTGTGAGAGAGAGAGACTGAGAGACTGAGAGAGACAGAGAGGGAGTGCAAGAGAGCAAGAGAGAACCAGTGATTATAATTTGAGCTGTTGGTGCTCTCTGGGTGAAAAGGGTGAGATGTTTCATATTTAATTCCATTCTCTGCTCATGGTAGCTACTTTTGGGTTAGAAAGAAATTTAATGCTCAGTCTCTGAATTTGAGGGAGTTGGGTAATAAGTTGGGGAGATACGCAGCTATGTACAAAATAAAGAGCCACAGCATTTGTAATCATTATTGGATGGTAAGTATTATATGGGTCTGAGGAGGGTTTTTTTGGGGGGGGGTCAGGTGATTTAGTTAGGAAGCCTTCTTGGAAAAATGAGGTTTATATTTTGGAATTGAATTTCAATTAAATTAGCATTTATTGAATATCTGTTATGGCAGACTGTTTTTAGTAATAGGACTAAATTTGAATTCTGAGTAAAAAAACACTCAGGTGTGATTCTCTTTGTATAATTTAGGTAGAGCCACTTAAATGCTTTTTTGTAATTTTGTTCCACAAAACAACATTATGAGTGCCACACTATTGTCTTTTTTTCTCTCTTTTTTAAAGCACACATTTGTTAATGTTTGCTTGGTTAAATTATGATTTTCCCTCAGACTTCTAGGCGTTCTCTAAGTGAGGATTTTGTTGCAGGAATTTCTTCCTTCTGGAGCCCGGGGAAGGTGTTCAAGGGTGCTTCTTCAAACATGAGTCAGCTGTCTCCGTAGCCATTGTTCTGACAAGCAGATAGTTCCACTTTGCAGTTTGGGTTACCGAAAAATAATCCTGTACCATTTCCCAGACTGTTAGCGTATCCAGAATTTATGCCTCAAATAGACTTTTATGTCTGTGGTGCCGAGGGTTGCTTTCGTCTCCTGCCTGGATTCAGTCACACAGAGTGGGAACATGACAACGTGTAATCCTTAGAAGTGCAATCAAAACTGTGTATCGGTTGAACCAGCTCATATTTAGTGAAGTCACATCTGCTTTGTGTCTGTGTTTGTTCAAGGATAAAAGGAAAGAAGCACCAGGCTCCTTTATGTGCTCTTGTTTTCATCTAGCAGGCAAGGAGCACAGGAGGTCTGTTGTTCGTCATTCCTGGATAAGATCAAAGCCTGCCTGCTCTGGCACAGCTGTTGCTAATCTGCAGACAGGACAGGCCTCTATGACCCTTGAGAACGTTTATAAGGCTGCTACCTGGGAAATCTCTCACTTTCCCAAAACATTTTATCTGCAAAAAGTTGCACCTGCTGTCATTTGCCTAATTTTAACAGAGAACTTCTGCTGACAATCTAGAAATGAGTAACATTTGACCTGCAAAATTACTTTCTCCATACTCATGTTCTCCCTTTAAAAGATCGTAGTAACCTTCTTTCTTAAGAAGGCCTAGTAGATGGTAAGACAGTCAAGAAAGGGCACGTTTCCTCTTGCTTTATTGGTTTCTTTTATCTTTTAGGCATATCATGGAGAAGATCCAGGAAGTTGCTGGCTCCTGGGACTGTGTCCTGTGTCAAAATAATTCATACTTATGACAAAAATTATAGATCGTACCCAAGGTTGTGGGATTTTACTCGACATCCACGGATTAATGGGACTGACAGCATTTATTTCTTGTGCTCAGTTATTCATGTGTGTGTTCATTCATTTAGAACAAGTCTTCAGAGTGCCAGACATCCATTGGGTAGTGCTGTGCCGTGTAGGAAACTAAAGTGAGGTAACAGAGTGTGGCTGGAAAGGGGTTGCTGTTTTTGCATTGCCTGTGCAGGTCTCACTGATGTTTGAGCAGAGGCCTATGCAGGACAGAGGGTCAACTCTGCAAAAATCTTGGGGAAAAGGAAAAGGCGAATGGAGCATCCAGGTCAGAGGCCCTGAGGTGGGGATGTCCTGCGCCAATGCTAGTAATAGCACACGGGTGGGGTGGCTGGGGTGAGCTAGTGAATGGCCTGAGGGTAGCAGATGGAGTCAGGAAGGTTGTTGGGGGTGGTGGGGGCAGAGGACCATCATAGGCTTTTGAGCAGAAGCTGAGTGAATCTGGCTTGTGTATTAATAGGGTTACTTTCCCCTCCTCCTCACCACCCCCCCTGCCATGTGGGGAGTTAACAGGCAGACCAGAGGTTAGGAGGATTTTGCAATAGCCAGGGTAGAAATTATGGCAATTTGTATTAGGTTGATAAGTCAGTGAGAAATTACATTCTAGGTAGGTCTTACAGGGATTAGATTGTTCTGAACCTGAGGTACAAGAGATGGGATGCACCCCAGCTGACTCTCAAGTTGATAATCAAGGTGACTGTTCACCATTGTCCCGTGCGGTTTATGTGGTTGTGTGTGGGAGCAGTTCATCCTTTTCTGTTACTTTTTAAGGATTCTGTTCTATGAACATACCACAATTTGTCCATTCTCTGATTGATGGTCTTTGGGTTGTTTTAGTGTGGGGGGCTTTGGTGAATAATACTACTGTGAACGTTCTTGATGTGTCTTTGGTGGGCAAAAGCAATCCTTTCCCCTGGGCAGATACACAGAAGTGGGGTTGCTATGTTGTTCTCTCTCTGACTTTCGACATCATTCTGGCATGCTTGTTTACGTTGCTGCCCGGCACTCCCTGGGCTTTTGTGGACCTGCCCTAGGAGTTCCTCTCTGCCTGGGCACACGTTTGGAACTGACTTCTCTTTTTCTCTTTTTTTTTGATTCCCTCTAAAGCTTCTTATAACAATCTTCTCTTTCTTTTTGCACTTTTGCTTCTGTTGATTAGCAAAGCAGAGTTCAGCTCATGCCTGCCTACAACTCACTATGATTGTAGTTCTCAGCATGGTGACCTAAGATGATTTGCAATGGTGCATTTTCTTATGGTAGAGGCTGCTCCAGGTTTTTGAGGGGCTAGATCCCTTCTCTCAGAATGTGGTAAAACCCGTTGGCTCTCTGATAGAAAATGGGGGTCACCTGGGTGGCTCAGTCCGTTAAGCGTATGGCTTTTGATCTCAGCTCAGGTCTTGATCTCAGGGTAGTGAATTCAAGCCTCATGTTGGGTTCTAGGCTGCGTGTGAAGACTACATTAAAGAGAGAGAGAGAGAGAGAGAGAGAGAGAGAGAGAGAGAGAATGTGCACCTGTGAACAAACACATTTTTCTTACTATTTTTCGTACACTTTTGGGGGGAATCTGGACCTCCAGGAATGCCACCGAGCTGTGGATTCATGGTTCCAGGATTAAGAATCTTCTCTATTTTGTAATGCCTTAAAAATGGGCTACCCTTCCTCTTTAAGATCTGCTCTGAGCTGTCACTGTCAACAGATGTGGACATATAAAGGACCATACGTGCATAGATAGAAGTCTGACTAATAGAGAAACTCTGACATAGCTGGTTAAAGAGGTAAGAATTACTAGTACCTAGAAAAGTCATTGTAATTATTGTGGAATCCTTATTCTGTTCAGTTCTGCAACAATTTGAGAACTTTTCTATTTGTATCCTTCACTTCTCTTGTTAAACTGTATAACTAGAGATTAAAATAAATAAATTGCAGTTCAACTGGACCCTCCCAGGCCTCGCCTTGGCCTCAAGGACAGCTGATGTGCGATGGGGAGGTGCGATGGGGAGGTGCCTGCCCTCCTGTTCCCTCCCTCACCAGGAACCTGCACCTCCTCAGCCTGGGCCCCCGTTTCCCACCTCCTGTTTTCTTAGTGGGTGAATAATTGGGTGCTGCTCCATCGGAGAGGTCATGGGAAAGAATGGGAAAGGACTCAATGAAGCACCCAATTAGACAGCCTGTAATCAGCTAGATCTTTTTCTTGGAAAATGAATGTGTTTTTGGTTTAAAATTTATTGGTTTGAAATATTTACAGAAGTAACAGGCAGGACAGAGGGAAGATCCCTTCTCATTGTCTTTGATGTCCATTTCAACTCTGCAAGGATAGCCGCTATTGATGGTTTCTCTTCCCCGAGGTTTTTTTTTTTTTTTTTTTTTAAAGATTTTATTTATCTATTTGACAGAGAGAGAAAGATCACAAGTAGGGAGAGAGAGAGGAGGAAGCAGGCTCCCTGCTGAGCAGAGAGCCCGATGTGGGCTTCCATCCCAGGACCCTGAGATCATGACCTGAGCCCAAGGCAGAGGCCCCAACCCACCCAGCCACCCAGGTGCCCTCTTCCCAGAGTTTTTAATCAAGCATATGAAAGCATGGTATAGATTTGTTTGTTTTTCCTGAGCTGGGATCATGTTACACAGAATTGTGCTCCCCCTGTCCTCCTCTTTGCAGGGTAGCACAGACATGCTTTTGTGCCTGTGCTGTGTTTGTGCTGGCTTACCTTCCTCTTGTCTTTTTTAAATGTGCCTTTCTCCTTTACTTGGTTTTAGAGTAATGAGCTGGGACCCTCACCTTCAAAGATAAACAAAAGTATTTTCTTTTTTTTATACTTACAAACTCTTAGATTTGAGCCTATTTGATGTTCTTTAATCCAATTCAGTTGTTAATCTAGATGCTTAGGTAGGTCTCATCTTTGTTCAGTGTGAGTCTTTTGAAGTGTTGCAGATGTGACTCAGTGGTCTGACCTAAAGTCCTCACTTTCACATATGGCAAGGTGTTCTAGCCTATTCTTTTCCCCAAATTAAAATTAAATTTTGGAATAAAGCTCAATATTATTTTGTGCTGTGTTTAAGAAAATTGGTCTCACAAGGTTTAACCAGATCTACCTGCTGCACCCCTGGGTGTGCCTTATCAGTCAATCACCAAATATTTTTGAAAGTTGCCATGTGTAGGAAAGCCAGCTAAATCCTGTTATGTAGCAAACAAGTCACCCCAGTATTCTTACTCCCATAGTAAGAAAAAGCAAACTACAACCTGAACAACAAAAACGAATCCTTTTTATATCTTTAAAGTTTATCTTTTATCTTAAGAATATTTTTGGAGAGGGGCGCCTGGGTGGCTCAGTTGGTTAAGTGACTGCCTTCGGCTCAGGTCATGATCCTGGAGACCACGGATCGAGCCCCACGTCGGGCTCCCTGTGGGCAGGAGGCCTGCTTCTCCCTCTCTCACTCCCCCTGCTTGTGTTCCCTCTCTCGCTGTGTTTCTCTCTGTCAATTAAATAAATAAAATCTTAAAAAAAAAAAAACCACAGTATTTTTTGAGAACTACAGATCCATAGAAAGGTAAGCAATTGAAGACCATATATACATATAATAATTTATTTTTTTCAGTTTTATTGAATAGTAATTTCCATACTATAAAATCCTCTCATTTTAAGTGCTTTAGTTCAGTGAGTTTTGGTAAATGCATGCAGTCGTGCAACCAACACTGAAATCTACTTTAGTGACCCCAGAAAGTGTTTTCTTCTCTTTGTAGTCATTTCTTGTCCTCACCCCATTTCCAGGCAATGATTGATCTTTAGGATGCTATAGTTTTGCCTACTCTAGAATTTCCTATAAATGGCATCTCATAATATGTAGTCTTTTGTGTCTAGCTTCTTTCACTTAGTAAGATGTTTTCGAGACTTGTATTAGTAGTTTGGTCTTTTTTTTTTTTTTTTTTTTTTTTTTTTTTTTTTTTTTTTTTTTTTTTTTTTTTTTTTTTTTTTTTTTTTTTTTTTTTTTTTTTTTTTTTTTTTTTTTGGCTGAGTAGTATTCCATTGTTCAGATATATTATCACATTAAGAGTTGAGTCCAATCCCCATCTTTTAGACCATGACGGATAATGCTGATATGAACATCGCATACAAGGCTTTGTGTGGACATATGTTTTAATTCTCCTTTGGAATGGGATTACTAGATCATATATATTTTGATGTATTTAAATGTATATATGTATATTTTAAGATTCTATTCATTTAGAGAGGCAGTGAGAGCTGAGGGAGGGGCAGAGGGAGAGAGAGAATCTCAAGCAGACTCTTTGGGGGGGAGGTTCAGAGCTGATGCAAGGCTGCATCCCACGACCCTAAGATCATGACCTGAGCTGGAACCAGGAGTCCAATGCTCAACCAGCTGAGCCACCTAGGTGCCCTCGGTTTGCTGGATCATATATTAAGTATATGTTTAACTTTTCAAGAAATTACCAGTGTATTTTTCTAAGTCTTTGAACCATTTTTCATTCATACCATGATTGATGATATGATTACATATATGTATCATATATGAAGGTTCCAATTGCTCTGTGTCCTTGCAAACACATGGTATTTATTATTCTTTTTAATTGTAGACTTTATAGCAGGTATGTAGAAGTATATAATCAGAGTTTTAATTTGCATTTCCCTAATGAGCAAAGACATTGAGTATCTTTTCATGTGCTTCTTGACCTTTCATATATCTTTCCTTTGTGGTGTCTGTTCATATCTTATTGGGTTGTATGTGTTCTTTATTGAGTTGTAAGAATACTTTCTATATTCCAAATCCAAGTCCTCTGTTAGATATAGTGTACGTTTTGCTTTTGCAACTTAATTTTAAGTTCAATTTTAATAAGATGTTCAATTCATTTACATTTTTATTTGAACTATAAAACATATAACCATATCCAAACAAAATCATAATATATTTTAAGCACAATTTTATAATCATGTAGGGGAGAGAACAAAAGAAAAAGAGGAGTCAAGAGAAAAGTTCAGAGAAGATGTAAAGGAAATATTGGGGAAAGAGCAAAATAAAGGAGAATAAAAGGGAGACATAATTAGGAAAAAAAAGAACTAGATAAAATGAAAAAAGAGAGATGAAATGAGAGAGACCCTAAGAAACAGAGGAAGAGAACATTTGAAGTTATGGGGGGGGGGAGGAGAAATAGCTATGAAAGGAGAAGACAAAAAAATGTGGGGAGAAGAAAATCCTGCAACTGTTTCTTTTAGTTCCCTTGTCCTGTCTCCTGCATCTTCTACTGATACTTCATCTCTCCATTTCTGACTTCTCATGTCCAGCCTGCTTTCTGGAAGTTTCACTTTTCTTCCCACTTCCCAATTCTTTAATATTTTACTATTCTGACTTCTAGGCATACAAAATAGCTGAGTTGTATGTGTCCTTTCCATCTTTTTTTTCTTTTTTTAAAAAAAGATTTTATTTATTTATTTGACAGAGAGAAACACTGCTAGAGAGGAAACACAAGCAGAGGGAGTGAGAGAGGGAGACTCAGGCCTCCCACTGAGCAGGGAGCCCTGTGTGAGACTCGATCCTGGGACTCTGGGATCATGACCTGAGCTGAAGGCAGATGCTTAACGACTGAGCCACCAAGGTGCCCCTATCTTTTCCATCTTTAACGTATAAAAGCACAGACTCTGGCACCTGGATGGCTCAGTCTGTTAAGCATCCCACTCTTGATTTCTGCTCAGGTCATGATCTCAGGGTCTTAGGATCAAGCCCAGGATTGGGCTCTTCACTCAGCCCAGAGTCTGCTTGAGTTTCCCTCTCCTTTTCCTTTTGCCCTTCCCCCTGCTCTCAGTCTCTCTCTAAAATAAATACATAAATCTTAAAAAAAAAAAAAAAAAAAGGTTTTGAACTTAGGTGTTTGGGTTTGAATTGTACTGCTCCTACTTGCTAAGTCTGACCCTGGGCAGAACCTACCCTTTCAAGCTCCACTTTCCATACTATAAAGTGGGAATGGTGGTGCTACATGTCTCATGTTTTTCTATGAAGGTTAAAAAATGCACAGGAAGCTCTTATCATCGTGCTTGTCATGTATGTAGTGCTTGGTTATTCAATGTTAGCTGCTAGTGGTGTGTGTGTGTGTGTGTGTGTGTGTGTGATGAGGGTGGAGGTGCTTCTTGATTGTTATCATTCCCTTTACTTTTGGTCCTTCCTTCATCTTCTTTTCATCTGGGAGTATCTTACCAAACTAAAATATTTACATGGCAGAATATCAGAAGTATCATGCTTCCGGAACTTCAAGATAGAAACACAACTGTATTTGTTCATCTGGAATGTAAAGTTGGCAGTAATAATAATGAATATTTATGTAGTGCTTTAACTTTGGACATTTTAACCTAGTGCTGATGGATATTTAGTGGACTTACAGAGTCCAGGGCTGGAATCTCCTGGTCTCTGTAATAGGGAATTACCAAACCCAACCAAGGGGTGATAAATACAGCTGAGGAAGGTGAGAAGTCTGAGCTTTTTATCAGTAAATACTGGACATGAACTCTACCCTTTAGTGCCAGTCCCCTCTGCCACAATTGCCATTATTAAATGGAAGGTCCCATTTGCAAGGGGCTCCTTCCCAATGCAAGAGCCCCTCTGTAGGACTTCTCATCTACCTCTGCCTGAGCATTATTGTAAAAGTTTACTTGCTTGTGATTAATTTGTTTTCTTTAGATTTTTCCAATTGCTAGCAAGATTTTCTTCATACTTATAAATACCCTTATACACTTAGAAATTTTGCTTTGCTCCTGGATCAGTATGGAAAAAAAAGGTCTTCCTTCTATTACATGTAGACTGTCAGTTATAGAAAGTGAGATTATACCTACTCTTCATTTTTTCTGTTAGACAACATTTCCTAGTTCCTAAATCTTCTTCCTCAAAGAACATGACTTCTGTATTTTGCTTGCTTTCCCACTTGCCGAACTTTGGACCCAGGTAATTTGTTACGGGTTTTTGAGTGGCATCTATAATTGACCATAATCTTCTGTCTATGTATAACTGAGCCCAGTGATCTGGGTGCATTCCTACTTCCTCTGGTTGTGATCCCTTTCTTCTGTTAGTGAGTCTGAAAGGGCTGCATCAGCTTTGGGCTCTCATAGCAACCATACTCATTTATTATATTGGAGGCGATCATATACTTTGTCATTCAAGCCAGGGCACTGAGAGCAAAGGGGAACACAGTTAATAATTAGGCTTTTTTTCTTTAAGATCTGTTGCTAATAGCCCTTTGGCTCCCTTCTATCATGTAATTAAACAGTTGAAGTTTTTTGAACATAAATGTAGAACTTTATATTTATTTAGACTTGTTTAAAATTTAATTATGTTAATGTTTGCCCTGTAGAGACTATAGAATCTAGATTTTTATCTGTCAGATTAGCTATTGCTTCCCAATGTGAGTCATCTGAAAATCTGATAAACAACTTTCTTGTATACCCTTTCCAGTTGTCCATAATGAGAAAGGTGCCTTTACCACACCTGCAGCACCCATGCCCCCAACCCCGGGGAGCTATCAGGCTGGAAGGATCAACTGAGAACCCAGAACTCAGTTGTTCCCTTCTCAGGTATTTGGATTTTCACAGGAAACAAAAGGGACCCGTTAAACCTCTCCGAGCAGAAAGAAGAGATTCTAATGATTGCTTCTTAGGTATCTAGGTAGGAGTTTCCTTCTGCAGGTTCTGAGTATTTTCTATATATTAGATAATAGGTGCTGACTGTAGTTACATGGAAATGTGTTAACTAATGCAAGATACCCTCTGATAGATACACACTCCAGTAAAGGTTGAGGTTAACCAGAGTGGGGGTAAGAAGGAGAAAGACAGTTTTAACAGGCATCTTCCTGTTCCATTGTAATTGCCTATATAAAAATTTGATGTGCCGGTTAATTAAAGGATAGTTTTGGGGGCTTTCCAAAGTCATTCATAGAGCAAAAAAAATTTCTTTGGTCCTCTCCTCTCCTCTTGACCACAAGATTTCTTTTCATCTCTCTCCCTATTATATTTATAATACATCTATCATAAATACATATGTATCTACCTAATGTGGATATTATACATTTATACTAACTTGTATAATATGTATACATTTAATTAGTATTTATATAATGCATGAGGATATGAATATAATACATTTATATATATATTTTAAAATTTTCAGTTCTGTTAACTGTAGCTGGTGCACACGTATAGTCCTTTACAATAGTGACTTTCAAACACTTTTTAATGCAACTATCAGTAAGAGATATATTTTACATTGTAATCCAGCATGTGTGCATGCACGTTCGCACCCCCCCACCCCCCGACCCCCCACACCCACACACACCCACACACACACCCGAAACACATTTCTTTCTTTCTTTCTTTTTTTTTTTAAAGATTTTATTTATTTGACAGAGTGAAACACAGCCAGAGGGGGAACACAAGCAGGGAGAGTGAGAGAGGGAGAAGCAGGCTTCCCGCCGAGCAGGGAGGCCGATGTGGGGCACGATCCCGGGCCTCTGGGATCATCACCTGACCCGAAGGCAGTCACTTAACCACCTGAGCCACCTAGGTGCCCCAGAAACAAGTTTCTTGAAAGAGTACTTGCTAGTTGCAGTGTCCTCTATTTCCTTTCCCTCCCTTCCCAACCGTTCTCCCACCTCTTCATGTTCTATTCCATCTCAGTCCATTCCAAAAGGGCTAATTGCAGCTATATAAATTAATTTCAAACCTGGCTTGCACAATGACAGTTTGTAAAACACTGTTGTAAACTTACTTATTTTTTTGAAGATTAATTTGAGAGGGAGAGAGAGAGAGAGAGCAGGGGGAGGGGCAGAGGGAGAGAGAGAACCTCAAGTAGACTTCCCACTAAGCGTGCGGAGCCTGACTCTGGGCTGGATCTCATGACCCCAAGATCATGACCTGAACCGAAATCAAGAGCCTTAGGCTTAACTGACTGAGCCGCCCAGGTGTCCTAGCTGTTGTAAACTTACTGTCCCTTGACTCCTAAATTGTCTATAGTGATAGATATTTGAATCGTGGTAGTAATGGATAGAAAGCTAGTCTCACATAAATCAACAATGATAATGCTGAGTAGGACCCTGTGATCTTTTTGTTCATATGGATACATTGCTGCACACAAAACACCTAGTACAATGAACTGATTTTCTTTGAGGTTTTCCATATGAGAATAGCAGTTAATTCAGCACCTAGATGATGAACAGCAAGCAATTCTTCAATCTAGATATTTCTATTACATAACTATATTGGCATAAAGTAGCCTGTTAGGCTTAGAATTTTCTTTCTTTTAATGCCAGGAGTTATTATTGCCATGCTAAAATTGATTCAAAAAGGTGAGCCTACCTCTAAAAAGTTAATTTATCTGTATTAACAGTTTAATTGTTCAGCTACTTGAAAATTATTACGTTCAAAGTAGAGGGTGTGAAGCTGTAAAATTCTCTGACCAAGTGTTTCTAGCTTGCCATATTGCTGTTCTCTTAGGTCAGAGCTGCAGATCCGCAGATATTTTTGGTCCTTGTAGAAGTTCAGCATTTCTTAGAGTATGAAACAGGGAAAGACTCTCATATTGTGTGTTTTAATTTGAGAAATACAGGTTGCCTTTTATTAAATCATGGTGGGCTTTGGAGACAGATTGATGTACATTAGGTCTAAAAACTGGTTTTGAGACTTTGGGATGAATCTCTAAAATGTGGCAAGTTTCTCTTTCTTCATTCATAAAACTAATGCTTAGAAGGTTTTTAGAATTAAATCAGAGAATGTATGTGATAACCTTTGGTGCATAGGAGACACCAGAGCAATATATTATAAACATAAATAAGAATACAAATAAAATATATAACATGTTATATAAAAACTATTATATATGTGTGTATCTATATATAAATACATATATAGATACACATGTCTATGTATGTATACATTCACTTTTTTTTTTCAGACTTGATATTTGTGTAATTGAGTTCAGAAACTTGCATTTAGGGGTGCCTGGGTGGCTGGGTTGGTTGAGCATCTGCCTTCAGCTCAGGTCATGATCTTGGGTCCTGAGATCGAGCCCCACATCAGCTCCTTTAGCAGGGAGCCTGCTTCTTCCTCTCCCTCTGACCTCTCCCCACTGCCAACTCCTGCACTGCTCATGTTCTCTCTCTCTCTCAAATAAATAAATAAATAAAATAAATCTTTAAAAAAAAGAAACTTGCATTTAGATTTCTGAAACAGTCTGTTTATGACACTCTTGATTATCAGGGTTAATATGACACTTTGAAAATGGGATAATTGATTGCAAAATTATACATTATGATTTTATGATAAAAATTCCATTTATGTGTAGTATAATGGTTTGCCTAATGCTCAAATTTAAATCTTGACTAGAATGAAAATTCACATTAATGCATTAGAATTTTATTTTTCTCCACACTCCAAATGAAGCAAAATAAAGGTTTCATTTGTTTTTGAATATCTATCCATTAATGTATGAATCAGGTGATTAATGTTTTTGAGACTTAAGATTTTTGCAACATTCCTATTGATATTTTAAAAGATTTATTTAATTACATATGCCTATATGGCATATTTCCCATGAAAAACTATTCATTAGTTTCTCTTGAGTTATTATGACTATTGTAGAGATATATGTATGTATATATATACACACACACACATATATCTTCATAATAGTTCTCTAGAAGTTGTATTACATTGCAAGACTGTGGTTGCTTAGAAACTGAGGCACATCTCACTCTGACCAGTTTTTGTTTTTTCTACTGCATATACTTGCTAAATACATTAATAGCAGCTTTAATAAATGTTTTAACAAGTCATTGTTTAATTGGCTAAAATCTCATCTGTTGTGAGGAAGTGTTCTTCATATTTGGTAATAAAAATGGAATTTTATGAGGGCATTCTCCTGTGATAATCAAACTGAAGATGATCTCAGGATGTCAGATGGATGCTGTCTTCAAATATTTAGGGCCATGGTGTAGAAGTCAGATTAGAATTGTTCTACTTGGCCTCGAGGTGTACGTGTACAATTTTAACAAGTGAGACAGATTTTACTTCTATAGGACACACACCTGTTCCCAGATGGTGTCATCACCAGGTGACAGAACATTGGGTTCAGATGATCTCAGTTCAAATTCCAGCTCCATTCCTTACCAACTGTGTGGTCTTAAGAAAAGTCTCCATTTTCTTCTCTGGGATGGGGGAAAATGATCCTGATTAATTCTTGGGTCTCAAATGATCTTGACTATCCATGTATAGGGCTGTTGATAGTTTCTGAGGTGTTCCAGGGTAGTAGAGTGGAACGAACAAACTCAATGTGGTCTTCACTGTCCTTAACACCAAGAGGACAGGCTGTCACCTGTGAAGGTGTTCAGGCATCCTGTGTGTGCTAGAACTTGTTCATATTTATAATTTATTTTGATCTAGAGAGTCTATCATGCAAGACCTAGGCAGCTCACTCTGAGTTTTTACTTCTTTGTCTCAAAGAAGGAAAAGGTCAGATTTTATCAGAAGCCCTTTGGAGTTCGAACATTTTAGCCATCTAGAAGTCTGTAACTACGAAAGGCTATTTCTCTCCCTATTTAGTAGTAGAATAGCTGACTTTTCCTAGAGGAAGTTATCCCGAATCTTCCTTATTGCCCACCCAGGCACGGTGATAAACTTTAATGTTTGCTAATATTGGCCTTTGTTTATATTCTAGAAGACTCTTTCTTTCTTGCAGTTCCTCTCTACCCTTGCCTTAGGCTATAACCAGGGGAGGTAGAGAGGTTTCATTTGAGAAACACTCCTTTTAAAAACACACTGTAAACATAAAGTGTTTTTATACAAACCCTGTATTTCAGGATGCATTCTTAGAGAAACTGAAAGACAAGAGAGAGCTACAGTTACATTTTCAGTCAATGAATGTGTGCCTGTCTTCTGACCAACTCTGAATTCTAATGACTAGTGTCCAATGGCCTCTTGTGTGTGAATCCCTTACCCTAGGGAGATTTTTCTTACTACTTTCCATTTTATCATTGGGAAAGTCCCATAATATTCATCGAACGCTGCTGTGTCCTGTTTATGTCATAAAGAGAAAAAGGAAGGCTCCAGATGCCCTCCCTCCCCACCTTTCTCCACGTGGAAATAATAAAGCCCTTGGCAATGTTCCCTGTAATCAGTCTGAGGTAACTTTATAGGCTACCATGGAAGAGCCATTTATTGAATGCCGCTTTGGGACAAGCATCTGCCGATGGTTTAGAATGTCCTGTGTCATTTAAATCTGACAGCATCTTTAGGAAGGAAGAGAAAGGAAACAGAAAGTTTTCTCTCCACCATTACCAAAGAAAGTTGTTGGCCATTACATAACTTTGCATCTGCTAGTCCAAATGGAGCCCTATAGACATTTTCTGGGGATGCAGAAACTGCCTCAGATGCAAATATGTAGTACAGATACAAAGCAAAATATTTCCAAACTATTTAGATAGGTGTTGTTAAATGGAGGTTTGGACTGGTTTCCTGCCAGATTTATGTGGCATCATGTGGAAAAGGTAGTTCTTCGATATCCACGTTGTGTGCTCCGTACCGCTTGAATGGCTTTCATATTTCTTTTCTCCACTAGCATTTATAAGCAGCCAAAAATGCTACTGACTCTTTCGGTTTAAAGTGAGCACTTTTGGGAGGCTTACGTTCTTTCCAGAGTTCTTAAAAAAAAAAAAGAAAAAGAAAAAGAAAAAATAGTTGTAAATTCTAAGGCATTGTTCTTTTGATATTGCCTGATTGAATATATCATGTTTTATAGGATTACTCACATTTCCTGAACTTCTGTAATTCTGCACAATTATTAACCTTAGGCCTTCAGGTTAAACTTATTAAAAAATTTAACTCAAGTTACTTCCTTTACTTTGTGCTTTTAGTGTTGGCTTTATGAGGCAAAATTCTCCTTTTTAAAAATTATTCTTCAAGTCTTGAAATGCTGAATACAATTTTTCTACCTAGTTGGCAAACAACACTGAGCTGCATTGTGATTGGAAAACCTTTTTCTTTTTTTAAAATTAACTTAAAAGAAAGGTTTTATTTATTTAATTTACAGGAAAAGAAAGATAGCAAGAGAGAGCACAGGCAGGGGGCAGCAGCAGGCAGAGGAAGAGAGAGAAGCAGGCTCCCCGCTGAGCAGGGATCACAATGCAGGGGCTCGATCCCAGGACCTGAGCTGAAGGCAACTGCTTAACCAACTGAGCCACCCAGGCTCCCTGGAAAGCCTTTTTAATTTAGAGACTGAACAGACCAAGAAATATGAGAGGGCAAGGTGAGAGAGGATAGCTTTGAAAAAGTGGGATTCCTGCGTGGAGGGTGGAGAATGTGGGAGGGCTCTGGACAGCTGCACCTCTGCTGGTGGGAGGGATTGTGTCTGCATATGTTAAAGGTAATAGAGATGGCCTCCTCTGCTCATTGCCATGCTGTTTCAGGGAATTCGAGAATTTTGTACAGTTGCACACTGTGGCATCTTAAACCACAGGTGTGACACCTTATTGTGAATTGAGCGTTTTTAGTTTGTGTTCAGGTTCAACCCGAGAACTCTGCTTCTTGTTGCTCTTTACTGGGAGCTTGGTAAGGGTTTGGTCATCTCTTAGTCTTCAGGAAGCAATTGCTGAATGAATGAGGCTAATTAAGACTAATATATTATATTTATAATAAGGCTTTTTCAAGTTCATGGAGTACTTTGACACAGATTTTCTTTCTGCGAATCTCAGCAGTCCTGTGAATGAGGGCCAGGTATTAGTAACACTTTTATTACGCAATAAACTTGGAATCAGACAAAATACGTGACTAGCCCAAGACCAGTAGATTTTTTTTTAATGTTTTCTAAAAGAGGAAGAAAGAATTCAACACACACACACACACACACACACACACACCATTATCACCATCAACAAAAAACACATTTTTACAGATGTCTGTGTATGCCCCACATTCTTTCCCATCAACCAAAACAGTCCTGTGATATTAGTTCCCACACAGAAATGGATCGGTTATTTATTTACTGTAGTGCAAAATGAGATGTGGCCAGTGGGGAGCAGCTGAGGATGACTGGAGATCCAAGGCCCTGACTGTGGAGAGGCTTCTGAAATCTGAGGCTTTGCATCTCAGACACAGTGGATGGAAGCTTGTTCATCTGGCCATCTTAACTTTCCCGCCTTCTCACCTCTCCTCATCCCACATCTTCTAGGTTATTAAGCCTGTTGGCTCTGCTTCTTTCTTGGAAATCTATGGCTAGCCCCCCACTACCATACAGCCCACATTCAGATCCTCGCTGTCCCCCAGCATGCTGCCAGGGGGCTCTCTGCTGGTCTGCTTGCCTTTCGTTCACATCGTCCTTCACACACTGTGAACAGGGTAGAGTCGTTTAAGAGTTTGACATGTCCAGGGAATTAAGTACATTCTCCTAATCTAGCACGTAGTGCTCCTCAGACCCCAACTTTGGCCAAGCCCTCCATTCTCATTTCATAGCCTAGGCTGTAGTTTCCTATACAGTTAGCAGATCCCTTGGCACTCTCCTCCTCTACCTTTGTACCCACCATTGGCTTTGCGACATGCGACTCTCCTCCGTGCATTTGAAGTCCCTTGCCAACGTGCTGAGTTAATGTTGATTCTTTCAAATTTGGCTTGTGTCTTCTCCTTTGGGTGGACTGTTCTGACCTTGCCTGGTGAAGGGGGCAACGTGCATCTTTGTGTCCTGAAGTACCTTCTTGAGAGCCCCAGCATGAAACTTCCAACACATGGTAAAATGCCTGTCTCATTTACTAGACTGTGAACTTTTGGGAGACAGTACCTACATCTTAGCCCCTAGCAGCACAACCAGACCTGTAAACATGATTTGGCTGAATGTTTGGCTTCACTTCACAGTCACTTCAGCCACAACAATCACAACCATGACACACACAGTCTGCTTGCTAGCTACCCAAAGATACTACTAATTAGGAGTGCTACCGGGGTAATTCAGAATTTTGCAAAAATATTTTCTCCCTTAAAGGACCATTTCCTAATGAATTTAGGAATCTGAAGTAATGGAGAGGGACACATTTTTCTTTCTTTCATGCATGGATGCGGTCAGAAGTATAAACTGCAGATGATGGAGTTCAGTTCCACTGGAGTATGGATTAGTGTTTTTGCTGCTCTAGGACAAGGTAGAATTCGGTTGTTGACTTAACACGGGACCATCAGAATAGTCCGCCACATTACACTGGGAGCATTTTTTGTTGATATTCACAGCCTCAGTATTGGTGCTTGAAAAAATTTCTAGGGCTTATAAAATATGTTGCCAAGGGAAGCAATTTTCGCGTCTAGTTATTTGGTTCTCACACACATTTGCCAAGTGGTGATACCTATATCATGCTGTAAGTGTGATGGTCTCTCAGCCTACTTTTAGCAGGTAGAAGGTGTCTATTTCCTGCTATGTATGAAATATTTACTCTTCCAGTAGGTTTTAAACCAGAAATTAACAATTAGATTTCTTTCTTTCTTTTTTTTTTTTTTTTCAGATTTTTATTTATTTATTTATTTATTTGATAGAGAGAAACATAGGAGAGAGGGAACACAAGCAGGGGGGCTGAGAGAGGGAGAAGCAGGCTTCCTGCTGAGCAGAAAGCCCAATGTGGGACTCGATCCTGGGTCTCCAAGATCATGACCTGAGCCGAAAGCAGTCGCTTAACCAACTGAGCCACCCAGGCGCCTCAACAATTAGATTTCTATAGCCTGTATGTGCACCAAGTGGGAAGACAGTCAATAGAATTCGTGTTTATAATTACAAGCTGTAGAAAGGGTCATTATTTCTTCTGTGTTTTTAAAATTTCTTTAAAGATTTTATAGTCCTATTTCTTGATCATTTATGCCGTTAGAACCTTTAGAGAGATTTGAAAAGAGATCAAGTCCATCACTTATTTATTCATTTATTAAAGATTTTATTTATTTAATTGACAGAGAGAAACACAGTTAGAGAGGGTACACAAGTGGGGGGGGGTAAGAGAGGGAGAAGCGGGCTTCCCGTCAGAGAGCCTGATGTGGGGCTCGATCCTGGGAATCCCGGGAATCCAGCATCATGACCAGAGCCAAAGGCAGATGCTCAAAAACTGAGCCACCCAGGTACTCCCATCACTTAATTTTATATATTTTTTTAAAAAAGATTTTGTTTATTCATTTGAAAGAGAGAGAGAGAACATGAACAGGGGGAGGGGCAGAGGAAGAGAGAAAAGCAGTTCTCGCTGAGCAGGGAGTCCAATGTGGGGCTCCATTCCAAAGCCAAAGGCAGATGCTTAACTGACCCAGCCACCCAGGTGCCCAATTTTATAATTACTTTAAAAGAGAATAAAGTGAGTGAGTGTGTGTGTGTATAATGTACTCAAGAATGTAGTGAATTTGAATTTTATTTTATTTTTAAAAAGATTTTATTTTTTTTGAGAGGGAGAGTAAGAGAAAGAGTGTACAAGTGGGGTGAGGAGCAGAGGGAGAAGCAGACTCCCCACTTATCAGGGAGCCCATGCAGGGATTGATCTCAGGACTCCAGGATCATGACCTGAGCCGAAGGGAGATTCTGCTTAATGGGCTGAGCCACCAGGTGCTCCATTAATTTTATTTTTGTAGTACGTATTTAAAAAGTGAGAATGACCCTAAATATTAACACATCAACCAAAAGAAATTAAATATATTAAGTTAATACAGTTTTTTGTGAAAAAAATGAAGATAATATTTGGATTTTCTGCCTCACTACTCCTTTATTATAGAATATTGGGAGTTGATCTTTATTCTGGATTGTAGTCCATTTCACAAACATACAAAATCATTAGCATATGGAAGGATTGTGTCATCAAATTTATAATTTTCTCATTAAAAAGGAAAAATATATTTAGCTTTTGACTTAGCGGTGTCACTCCCTATATTATACCACTTTGATTTCCCATCTTGATATTTAGTACAGGTACATGGAAACTTGGGAAATGGATGACTGAAATATGATTTAATTATGATTAATTAATAATTATAAAAGATTTATTTATTTGAGAGAGAGTGAGTGAGCATGAGCAGGGAGAGTGGCAG
The DNA here is from genome assembly GCA_004023965.1 of Spilogale gracilis. Taxonomy (NCBI): domain Eukaryota; kingdom Metazoa; phylum Chordata; class Mammalia; order Carnivora; family Mephitidae; genus Spilogale; species Spilogale gracilis. Next base: position 46,631 of record PITA01007346.1, read on the forward strand.
AGGGAGAGGGAGAATCTCAAGTATGGCACAGAGCCTGAGTGTGGGGCTTGATCTCATGACCCTGAGATCATGACCTGAGCCAAAATCAAGTGTCAGATGCTTAATGGACTGAGCCACCCAGGCATCCCCGAAATGTAATTGTTATTGATTGTTCTACTTTTTGTGTCACTTTGGCTGTCAAAGATATACACCATGAATAAATAATTAGTTTTGCAGGGTGAGGTAAAGTAGTGAAAGTCACTCAGCTCATTCTATTCACTTTTTTTTTTTTTTTAAAGATTTTATTTATTTGACAGAGAGAGACACAGCCAGGGAGGGAACACAAGCAGGAGGAGCGAGAGAGGGAGAAGCAGGCTTCCCACCAAGCAGGGAGCCGGATGTGGGACTTGATCCCCGGTCTCCGGGATCATGACCTGAGCTGAAGGCAGTCGCTCAACCAACTGAGCCACCCAGGCACCCTCTATTCACTTTCTAAGACCAGCTATGCATTGTCATTAAGAAGTACCTTATAGGGCACCTGGGTGGTTCAATTGGTTAAGTGACTGCCCTTGGCTCAGGTCATGATCCCGGAGACCAGGAATCCAGCCCCACCTCGGGCTCCCTGCTCAGCAGGAAGCCTGCTTCTCCCTCTCTCACTCCCCCTGCTTGTGTTCCCTCTCTAGCTGTGTTTCTCTCTGTCAAATAAATACATAAAATCTTTTTTTTTTTTTAAAGAAGTACCTTATAATGTAATGATTATCTTGACTTGATTTTTTAATAAATTGCACTAGCTATGGTAGGCTTTCAAAAACCTAAATTAATGAAGCAGAAGGTATTTTTAACAATCTAAATAATTATTTGGAAAGGATGTTATGGGGGAATTTGAATTGACTGGGGGATGGACTCAATGTTCTTTCTACTTTGGGATTACAAGGTTCCAAGGCTAGGCTATAAGGAAAATCTAAGATATGCTGGTTGCCTTAGTCACAGTGTTTTTGTTTGTTGCTTTAATAGACTGCCTCTTTAAGGTGTGCCCTATGAACCGATATTCTGCCCAGAAACAATATTGGAAAGCTAAGCAAGCCAAACAGGGGACCCACACAGAGGCAGCCTTGCTGAAGAAATTACAGGTAAGGGCCAGGCTTCCATTGGTCTGGCTTAGGCTAGACCCAAAATAGCAATAACAAACCATCTATTTTGTATCTTAGTGATTTCACTCAATGCACAGAGATTTAGGACAGCTGTAGCAACACATTGAGAGTGGAAGGGACTTTTAAGTTTTAGGGCGTGACCCCTCATTTCCTGGCGTGGAGCTAATACATTCCTGCTGCTCATTCTTAGGGTGTGCCAGAGTAATTCAAAGATTCCCATCAAACTGGAAACAATTCAGAATCTCTATAGGAATCTCAAATCCAGTTATATTTTACTTGGCATAGTACTTAATTTTTTTCTTGAAAGACTAGAAAAAGAAATTGGAAGTCTGTTGCTTCTGCTTTGGGCTCAAAGTAAATTTGATAGAACTTAAATTTTTGCTATTAAAATTCCTGTTACTTTCGGAGTTGAAACTGTTTGGAGTCTTTTGAATTTCACCTTCTATTTTCATATTGTTTGGTTTGACAATATTCCTTGTGAAACTAATTTTATAAGATAATTAATTTTAATAATTTTATAAGATGAATAATTTTATAAGACCGAAGAGCCTAGTACTTTTCTGATGTTTTTTACATAAAATTATCCCAAGATATTTTTGGCCACATTCCAGCATCAAAATGAGACAATGATCATACTATATTATATCACTTATTTAATGGTTGGTTCCCCTACCCATGGCACCAAGAGTAAAGCAGCCAGCCTACTGCTTCTTTGTTAATTATTGTACTCTGTTTACTATGTTTCCATGCTGAATATTTGATAATCATTTTACAGCATGCTGCAGAACTGGAACAAAAACAAAATGAATCAGAGAATAAGAAACTGTTGGGAGAAATTGTGAAATACAGTAATGTTATACAAGTAAGTCTATTTATTTTCTCTTAAGAAAGGTGACTATCTTATAGGTTATTTGCATTTGCATACGCATGTCAAGCTGCATGCCAAATAAATTTGGGGATATAATAGTTCTTTGGTGATTATGGATATTATAATATTTTCATTTGATGTTCAGCACAGTATTCTGTATGTTTGTGAATACATCTGATGTATATACATGAGAAGTAAGTTAATCTAGTTGTCTGTACAAGTCATTACATCAAAAGGAGGAAGATGGGGGAAACATAATTTCTAAAGGTCTATAGTAAAATCTTCCTTTAGAATTAATGGGACTGCAAGATAACACACGAAGCTTTATTTTTTCATTTTGTAGAGCGAGGAAAGTTTTCATATTGTACTTTTATATGGAAATCGTCCTTGAATTGTTATTAAACGATTTATTTCAGTGAGTGTGCAAAACTGATTTATCTCAACTGCATTCCTCTCTTGTGCTTCACTTAGAACTTTTAGCTTTTTATTTGCTTATTTGTTAATATATGCCCCACCTTGTTCCAAAAAGAATGCACGGCATTTTCAAAAATACATACCATGTAAGATAAAATAGAAATAAATAAGGCAGCTGGGTCAAAGGGAAAGAAGAGTGGCTAAATGAAGAAGATGAAGTCAGGGGGAAGGCGTGTTTATAAAATCCATGTTGTAAAGTCTGGTCAGCTTTGCCTGGAAGCCTTCCATTGCTATAAAGGAAGGAGTATATTATAGCACTCCCCTAGGGGGCCCCTAACATAGAACCGAGTGAAAGGTCTGGAAGCACAAATGTTGCCATGAAGACCAGAGAAGTGTTCCTCCAAGGAGCTCTCATAAAGAGGACACTGTTTAATAGAGTAAATAATAGCCTTAACATCTTCCTTACAGTAAACACTACAATGAGGTGTTTCATAGAGCTGTTTTAAAAAATAGTATAGCTGATGTTTTGTTATTGGCCAGTGACAGAATGCCAGTGCATGGTACTGTCCGAGCAGCCCTCTCCTGGGACAACATGAGAGCTCCTGGATCTGTAGAGACCCAAATGTAAGACCTCATCTAATGATAGAGTATATGATACCCGTGGTGTGGGTGGGTTGCATGTCCCTTGAGCAAATCTCCATAAATAGAGATTTTTGTAACCAAGTTTTGATTAATATGAAGTGCCAGCAAGTGGAGCTGATGTTTCTTATCAAGAACTGGAAGTGCAAATGTTAGCACGATCAGTTAGGGACCTAGCTACCTGCTCTATCAAGACGGATTCCGAAGGGGTGGGGTTGGGCCATGAGGGTTTCATTGGCTCAGGAGATAATTTCTTTCTTATATTGTGGATATTAAAATGACCATTCTGTTTTGAAATGATTGTCATAATAGACGGGAAAGGTTATTTGTGTTAGCTTTCCTACTCAGAAGAATAAAGTGTTGGAAAGATTTTGTCCACAGTGTCCAAGAAGTCTGAGAAATGGTGCTTCTCTGCTCACTGAGAAGGGAGTAGGATCAGTGTCCTCCTGCAGGAATTATTTAGGGTGCCAAGCCTGCCTCTTCACAGAGGAAGAAGTAGGGCTGTCCATGGCAAGGATAGTTAGTGGTACTAAGAGGTTCAGTGCATATTTTAGTTTCTTGGTTATTTTTTTTTTAGTATATTCTGCTTTTGTGACTGTGCATGAATGGAGAAAATGTGATTTTGGGGCATTTCCTGGTCTCCTTTGAGAAGCCTGGTTTTATCCTATTATTTATCAGTAGGTGAAAATTTTCAGAGATGTGCTGTGGTTTGATTTCTCCATGTGCCTTGTTCACTGTGGGCTGGAGGTGAGGAGGAACCCGAGAAAGTCAGCCTAGAAAGAGGGCGAATATGGAGTTTGAAAAGAGCACCTTTGCTTAACCTGCACTTGAAGCAGTATTATGTGGACACAAGATATACGTACAAATGCATACATGTAATTAACAGAGGACATCAAAGAATAAAGGCAGTCATATCTTTTCCTCTACAGCTGCTGCATATAAAAAGCAACAAGTATCTAACTGTCAACAAGAGATTACCTGCTTTATTGGAGAAGAATGCCATGCGTGTGTCCTTGGATGCTGCAGGAAATGAAGGGTCTTGGTTTTACATTCATCCCTTCTGGAAGCTGAGAAGCGAGGGTGACAATGTATGTAAAAATAAAATTAAGAGAGAAAGAATGTGTTCCTCAAGACAATAATTGTTAGTAAGTGAGAGAATCCAGATAGCACAAAGAAAGGATGTGTAATTTTCAATCAACACATTATTGTTATGGTAATCTCTTTAATAGGCTAAAACTATTTATAGTGCAAATTGTGCCTTGGAATCATAAAAAGACAAAATTCAGATTAATTAACAAATCATCTTCTAGCTAGAATTCATGCGAAAGAATTTAAGTAATTAACATTGGTCGAACCTTTCAAAGGAGAGATAGAGTTTTGCTTCTTTTCCTAATCAGAAGGGAGCATGGTTGTAAGGGGAAAGCTGTGCTTAGGAAGTGTTGTTTATCCCTTTGAATTAATAGAGTAACAGTGACGTATGAAAACATTTCATTTGCTGGCTCTATAGTCAGCTGTTTACAGTCTATACATCTTAAAGATGTATTAGGTCTGAGAAGCTATAGAGATGGGCAATTGCTTGTTGATGACAGTATTTAAAATACATTTTGGAATACAAGTATGTTGTATCATGTAAAGTTTAGTAGTTGCTTATGTATTTTCCGCTAGCTTATAGAGTAGGGAACATAAAAATTATGTGACATTATTCAGTAGGATCAGTTGTTGTATATTTTTGTTTGTAATAAAGTAGCAAGTGACAATTCCTAGCACATGGGCATGCTCAATAAATGCTGAATGACTTTCATAAGTGGAATACTTTACAAGTATTGGGTCAGGTGATCAAGAAAAAGAGTTGAGACTTAAAAAAAATAGCCTTATAAATTCAAAGCAATATGAAAATATAATTATTCAGACAGTTTTCTCAGTACTTGGATTACATTTTAAATATGTTTTGGGTATCTCTTGTCTTAGAAATGTCCTCTTTTAGAGTGAATCTGTATTTTCAGTGAATTTTGAAATACAAATTCAATTCCACAGGGCGCAAGCTTCATGGTTTAATTTGGTTAATAAATTATCTGATGATATCCTCCTTAGGTAAGGTTTGGGAGAGGCATGGCATGCAGGATTGTAATGCACCTTAAGTCTTGTGTTGGATTCCCTAAAAAAAAAGTCCTATTTGTTTATTTTTTGGCATCAAGTGATGTGTGCTGTGAGCATGATCTATATGTTAATTTCAATAAGTAGTTAATTACAATCAACTCTCAATTATTTAGGGACTGATTATGCAGTTTAAGAACACCCCCTGCCTTCTGGTGCCCTTTCTTGTAATACTTGTTTCCCATGGAGCAGTGTCCCTTTCTGTAGGTGGCCCAGGAAAATCAAACTTGAAAACCATCAAAACCCAAGTTTAAGTTCTGAGGGAATATGAGGAAATGATTGGATAAATTAGGGCCTTTTGATCAGCGGTTATATTTTATTAATTCATTCTATTTTTTTATTTATTCATTCTATCTAGTCCTTTCGCTGCTCCCAAAGGTCTTTATAGGGTCAACTGAGAGTTGAATGTAATAAACTATTTCAAATAGTTAGTTGTACTGGGGTGGGGGGAACCTCCCACCTAAACATTCCATCTTGGTAAAACGGACAATGGAGTTGTTAAGTGCAATATAGAAACCCTCCTTCTGTGGAAGTGCTCCATAAAGCATGGCTAAAACAACCTTCCACACTGCTTTTTGCTGGAACCAGCTCACTGTCATTGCTCTCCACTATGAAGCTGTTATATGTGATTAAGCTGCTGTGAAAACATAAGCCCACCCACATCCCCCTGTTTGCCACATCAATAATTGTATTATAACGCTCATTTTCTTCCTAGGATGGGTAGCATTCCCAGGCAATGAGTATCAGTCTAAAATTCTAAAGTATATTTTATTGAAGGCAGTTGGAAATTTCATAACAAGTGGTTTAATGACTACTGATTTTCTTTAAAAGCATATTAAGCTAGGAAGAGGAATTATAAGGTTCAAAGGATTTTTAAAATTAGATTTTACTATTATGCAATTAGTAAGTTGTGATTCAGGTTGTAAGTATCCAGTAAGATGTTCAGTGACTGAACTGAAATGTAAGAGTAAGACTTATGATAGTTTGGGGAGAAAACTGCTCATAGCCCCCAAAATCAGTGGGCTCTACCATTTATAGAATGGTCAATTGGGTAGTTTTCGGGGAAAAATAGATTCATGGATCTCTCAACATTTCCATGGTAAAGAAGATTTTTCTTTGCTGTTGTGTGCTTAGAAATCCACTGGGGATAGCAGAGTACATAAATATTTCATTTTCATTTATTTTCCCATGATTGAGTGGTCAAATTTTCATTTTCAACTTTGATCTAAGAAGATGTTAGTTAGTTCTTTACCTTGATGGTAGATTTTAAAAAGAAGAAAAGCCCAGATAGTCTTTCAGTGAAGAGAAAAATGCAACTGCTAGGCAAAGAGCCTCTCCAAATAGCAAGTAGATTTTGTAAATTCTGCAAAACGAGGTCTCTTGGAATTCTAGCAAATGCAGGACTAGATCTCCCTGGTATGTTGGTTTCTACTGCAATCCCATGCTACGTGTCACTTTCTTTTTTTTTTTTTCTTAAGAAATAAATGTTTTTTAAAAGATTTTATTTATTTATTAACAGAGAGAGAGAGAAGGAGATCACAAGTAGGCAGAGAGGCAGGCAGAGAGAGGAGGAAGCAGGCTCCCTGCTGAGCAGAGAGCCTGATGCGGCCTCGATCCCAGGACCCTGAGATCATGACCTGAGCTGAAGGCAGAGGCTTTAACCCACTGAGCCACCCAGGTGCCCTATGTGTCACTTTCAAAGAAGGGTAGCTGCCGGCAGCATTCCATTGCTTTTTATTACCAGTAAAATCTCAGCTTGGATCTTCCTGACTGTTGCATAGAATCAACAGAAGTGCTTTTGGAATTGAAATTTTTAAAAGATGCTTGTGTACTAGGGGAGTGTGACATGTCAGAAAATGATTGCACCCTTAAATTCTTTATTAAATACACAGTTTCTCAGAAGGCATCCAACCACATCAGTAGACCAGCCATGGGCTACATTCCTAGGAGCATATTAGAAGTTCCTATTTACCAAGTTATCTAATTAGGTGTGGATTCCCTGAGAACAGGGACTATTTGTCACACTTTTGTATTCTTTTTGCACTCTTCTTTTCTTTTTATTTCTTTTGATTAACATCTTTTCCATTCCATTTGCAAGATTTTTTTTTTCCACCTTTGTTAGTCAAAGTAACCATTGTCAAGAACAAGACTGAGGACTTGGAAATTAGTGAATTAATGTTAGATTCTCTTTGTTAATACCATTCCTATGAACCCTTGGTGTTTAGAGCATTTTGGCTATATGGTTGGTCTCTTAAAAATATACAGTAGGAGACTTTCCTGGTGGTGTTTTGAAATAAATATAACATGGATTGACCCAAAGCTTACAGAAAATTGTAGTTAAATAGTAAGACTTAGATCAACAGATATAGGTGCAAACAAAAATACTCTTTTAATTGGAAAGGTGTAGCTAGAATATATCATTATATTTAGAGCTTATTGGCCAATATTTATATGATGTAGATAAGAAAGACATTGTAGATCAAATCTAGTTGTTCTTTAAGAAACTGGAAGATCAGATGCAGCACAGGAAAGAATATATTTATCATGTTGACTTTTATACGTTTTTGCTTATATTTAATTTTTAAAAATACTTACCAATTTTGGTTCAAGGATAGAAAACAGTATAAAGATATATTACTTTAAGTCTCTTACCCTTTTTTTTCCAGCTCCCCAGTGTCTGTCCCCTGCACCACAGTAAACCTCTGGAAAGATCTCTGATGCATGCACTCTTACTCCCTCCCTCCCGTTTTTACACAAAGAGAGCCCTGCTCTGCCCCCTCACCCTCTCACTTCATGCTGTTTCTTGATGGTGTTCCCTCCTCTGTGTATAGAGAGCTTCTGTGATGGCTTTGCTGAGTCACAGCACCAGCACCCTACCGATGATGGACTCGAAAGGCGGGTGTGAATAGAGACCAATCCTGTGAGCAGTAGAAGCTACTTCTGCAAACCTAAGAACAACTTCCCTTTGCTTGAATAGTGAGCTTGAGGCTTCTTTATCATAGTTCGTGACACCAGTCCTTTGTGTAAATGTAGACTCCTATATATAATCCATACAAGCTTCATTTATATTAGAAATACGAAATTATGTTCCTGAGAGTCCTGGCCTAGGTTCAGATATAGGGAGGAGAAGTTTTGTTTATTCTTATTTTCTGAGTTCTAATTTGTTTTTTCAGTTATCTGTCAAACTAATGTAGTGTAATACTTGGTAAGAAGTATGCAAAGAGAGGTATTAGTTTTCATTTCTGAGATGGTGAGCAATTCTGTATGAGAATTGAGAGTGTAGGTCTTACAGTAATAAGTCTTTTTTAAAAAACACAATATTTTCTTTATTTGATAGAGAGAGAGAAAGGGAGTGCAAAGAAGAGCAGAGGGGAGGGCAAGCAGGCTCTGCCCTCAGCGTGGAGCCCAATGTAGCACTCAGTCCTAGGACCCTGAGATCATTACCTGAGCTGAAATTGAGAGTCAGAGGCTTAAGTGACAGAACCTCCCAGGTGCCCCATACAGTACTAAGTCTTTTAATGGATTATAACAAGAGAAACTTTAGCAACTCTAAAATTAAACTGCTTATTATTACCATTTAGGAAGCATAACTCCAGGATGCCTGGGTGGCCCAGTGGGTTAAGCATCTGCCTTTGGCTCAGGTCAGGATCCTGGGGTTGTGGGATTGAGTCCCACATCAGGCCCCTTGCTCAGCGGGGAGCCTGTTTCTCCCCCTGCCTGCCACTCCCCCTGCTTATGCTCTCTCTCTTTCTCTTTCATTGACAAATAAATAAATAAATAAATAAAATCTTTGAAAAAAAAAAGCGTAACTTCATTCCCCACAATTTGAGTTATGAATAGAAATTCTTGAAGATAAATTGGACATTGTTAAATGAAAAATTATACTTACTTCTCTAAAGCATTTCTCCCAAAACCAACTAAGAAAATTTTTATATGTATTTTTTCTGTATTTTTTTTCCAATAATCTCTACTCCCCTGAGGTCAAGTGTTGCATGCTCTACTGACTGAGCCAACCAGGTGCCCCTAATTAAAAAAAAATTTAATTTAACTTAAAAATTTTTTTAAATTTTTCTAAGCTTTTTATTTTAATTCTGGTAGAGTTACTATCTAGTGTTATATTAGTATCAAGTGTACTATTTAGTGTAAAACTTCTACAACTTTTAAAATTTATCATTCCAACTTAAGTTTTAAGGCATTTACATTTTAGAGATTATTTAATGAAAAAGTATGGGCTTATGAATGAAAACTAACAAGATAAATATTTTTACCTTATTTTTTTTTTAATTTCAAACTGAACAGAAAAGTTTCAAGAGGAATATTAGTTTTGAATGTTAAAGGTAAGAGTGAACTAGATGCTCAAGGACCAAACAATAAGTGCATTTCTACAAGGTTATACCTAATTGTGCATTTCCTAAATCCAGATGACATTCGGATGTCTAATGCATTTCTGGGATGACAGGAAATGTCAAATTTAACAGACTTGTCTTTAACCCCATAGATACAAACCATAGAAGACCCTTAATCTCAGGAAACAACCCGAGGGCTGCTGGAGGGCGGGGGCGAGGGATACGGTGCCTGGGTGATGGACACTGGGAAGGGTATGTGCTATATTGAGTGCTGTGAATTGTGTAAGACTGATAATTCACAGACCTGTACCCCTGAAACAGATAACACATTATATGTTATAATAATAATAAAAAAGAAACGAATAACACTTTTCTGCTTGCACTTGATTTGGTCCTAATATTTGGGCAGAAGGTGCTCCGCTCACTCTGTCTGCTATGCTCATAGCATAAGACCTGGTGTAGGGGGGGGTGACATCCTATTTCTCTACATTAAAAAAGTTCTTACTGAAAATGGGAGACTAGTAAGAAAAGGGTCTGCTCAAGCTTTATGAATCCAGGCTAATAGGCACTATGGAACATGACGACGTGGTAATTTACCAGAAAATATTTTACTCCAAGAGAAAAAAAATTGAAGTAAGATTTGTGTGGAAGTCAGACCAGGTGTTGGGTCAGCAACTGGACTTCCCTGCAGTTATTTCTAGCTTCAAATTTAGCACCACACGTCTGCTCTGTATCTCAGTGGCGACTTTTTTTCTGATTCCTAGATTGTCGTGGGTGATAAAGTTGTTCTGATGCCCGTGAACGCGGGACAGCCACTGCACGCCAGCAACATAGAGCTTCTCGACAATCGAGGGTGCAAGGAGGTGAGTTCAGGAGGAAAAAAAATGGATTTGTCTATTTTTATCATGAATGGAAAAAAAAGTCATATAGCTTCATTCATTGTTTTCATGAATGTAATCGTGTTAATTAATATTCCTAAGATCTGTGTAGAGATCGCTATTTTTGGATGGTGTTTGTGTTGAGGTACATACTTTATTAGACAGAGTTATCTTTTTTTCTCTTTTTTACTAGTTGGAGGAATAATTCCTGGTATGAAATAGAATCTCAGTTTTGTAACTTAACATTTCTTCATTAATAGGTGAATGCTGTTAATTGCAACACTAGCTGGAAAATCACTTTATTCATGAAATATAGTTCCTATCGAGAGGATGTACTAAAAGGAGTAAGTATGTGCTACATGGAACATTTGCTAGAAGAATGGAAGGTTGTCTTCCTGAACTTCTGGATGCAAAACCTGTGTGTCCACTAGTATTCATAGTTCAGAAGATGATTATAAACCTTAATGGTCGCTATGAGTGTTTCATTGAGTTTTCTTCTCTATAGTTTGACATGTATAAATAATCACTAAAAGCCAAGTACACTGTTCTCTTGCTGTTTCCCTAGGGTGATGTTGTTAGATTGTTTCATGCAGAACAAGAGAAGTTTCTGACTTGTGATGAGTATGAGAAAAAACAGCACATTTTCCTTCGGACAACCTTGCGTCAATCAGCCACTTCTGCTACCAGTTCTAAAGCACTCTGGGAAATCGAGGTGTGCAAATATTTTTTTAGATTTTAATAAGTATTTATATAAAAAGACAAGATTTACTAGGCTGATTATTTTATTGTTATAGGCATCATTTATGATAAATCCATAAAACGGTAATATTTGTGGACTAACTTGTATCTCTTCATTACTGTGAACAGTTAAAAATGTTGCTGCTTATGGGGCACCTGGCTCAGTTGGTTGAGCGACTGCCTTCGGCTCAGGTCATGATCCCGGAGACCTGGGATCGAGTCCCGCATCGGGCTCCCTGCTCGGCGGGAGGCCTGCTTCTCCCTCTCTCACTCCCCCTGCTTGTGTCCCTTCTCTGGCTGTGTTTCTCTCTGTCAAATAAATAAAATCTTAAAAAAAAATGTTGCTGCTTCCATTCCCTAGCCTCTCTGGGGCATCTCTTTTCCTGTCTTCTCTCTCTGTCTCTCTCATCTATTAAGGGAATATATAGATGTTGCTTTTTAAAAATCCATTGTGAAATGTTGTCATGACTGATGAGACCACATGAGATGTGTCTCAAATGGAATTGGAGTTATGATGGAATTTTCACTTACTTTAGATGAAGACAGATATCACAACTGCACAGTCATTGAGAACAACATTTGTTTCTTCTGGAGATGACATTTTTATTGGATGAAGACACCCATAGTTAAGAATTCATCCATCCTTTAAAAAGTTTTTCTTAAATGTTGTCAATATGGTAGAGTAATTAAGAAAATGTCAGGTGTGGATTTTTCTTTAAGGGATCTTTCTATATGGTGAAGGAGATTAGATAGAGATAATTACCTATGAACAAGCCAACATTTGATGCATTCAGTTCTGATTTAATGATCATGCAGGCCTATAGCAGTGGTTCTCAACGATTTTAAACTCATCACTTCTCCTTTATACATACATAAATGAAATTCATAGGTAATATTATTCATAGATTTACATGAGTAAAAATAACATCCCTAAATTCCAATTTAGAAAAACAAAAGGGAAATAATTTATAATAAATAATTGATCATAAAATATATATTTAAACATATAAATAATTACTCTAGTAGGTATAATATTTGTACCCAGCTTGAATGAATACATTTGGATTTGAAAGACATGGTAGAAGACGAGGATCGGAAGACATTTTATGCAGGGGCACCTGGGTGGCTCAGTCAGGTAAGCATCTGCTTTCAGCTCAGGTCATGATCCCAGGGTCTTAGGATTGAACCCTCCCTTGGGTTCCCTGCTCAGCAGGAGCCTGCTTCTCCCTTTACCTCTACCTCTGCCTCTGCTATTCCCCCTGCTTGTGCATTCTCTCACGCACTCTCTCAACTAAGTAAATAAAATCTTTAAAAAAAAAAAGACATTTTATACAAGTACAAGAAAATGAAAGAACAAGGGTAAATGTGGGCTCTCGAATATCTCATGATCTCGTGTTAGGGGAAGTAATAACAGAATGCACTTATTTGTACATGATTAAAAAAAGAAGGAAATAAACACATTGAAATAGGGATAACAACACAAATTAGAGACTATTGAAATAGAAAATGAGGAAGTTATGATGTTTGTGCCAATGAGCTGTCTTAATTATAAATGTAACACCAAAACGATTCTTTAAATTATGACATACTTTAGAATAGAGATGAACTAGTACAAAAAGCATATTTTCTATCCTTACACCCCACTACATATGGAGGCATACTTTCAGTCTCTAGCATTCAGAGGAGACCTTATCTTTCAAGAGGATAGGTTTACAGAGAATTGAGAAAGTCTTAGGAAAAACAACCATCACCAAAACTACATGCTATTTTTCTGAGAAATCTGACAGTGTCTTTTATCAGGATGAACCTGAAGGATAACAAGCAGCCCCTGAATAAATATATAATTAAAATATGTATTTTTTACATTGTAGATTTCTTACTATTATGCTCCAAAGATTAAAGAAATATAGGGAGAACAATAATGTGAGGTATAATTTTAAAGCTTTACTGATGAATTACAGTCATAAAAAAGTCATATAGTGACTTCCCTATACAGTGAGTTCCTTTCATTTCATGTGTCTCCGCCTATATGGTATATGGCTCTAAGTCTTTTAAAGGAATTGCGAATATTCTCTCATATATTTACTATTAGTTTTATAGGTTTTGCTGTAATTGTATAACTGCATTGTAATCCTGTCCAACAACACGTGTTGTTGAAAATACTATGACTGGTACAACCTGAGCAGTCAGCATGGGGAGAGTGAACCCATTATTTAATAATCCTGAGATAGTGTCTTACATTCATTTAATCTTTTCTCTCCATAATGAATTTCCCTTTGATTATCAGACTTTTCATCTGACTTGTTAGGAAAACTTTTTTTAAAAAGATTTTATTTATTTATTTGACACAGAGAGAGATCACCAATAGACAGAAAGGCAGGCAGAGAGAGAGGAGGAAGCAGGCTCCCTGCTGAGCAGAGAGCCCTATGCGGGCCTGGATCCCAGGACCCTGAGATCATGACCTGAGCCAAAGGCAGAGGCTAACCCTCCGAGCCACCCAGGCACCCAAAAACTTTTTAATATAATTATATGTTAAAGTATTTCCAATTTATATTTGCGGTAGGTTCATTTATGCAGGACGTTTGAAAGAGGTAGGCTGTGGGACATTTCTCCACCATGTGCTGTATCAGTCAGGGTAGTCGAGGTTATTTGAAGCAAAGAGGTATTTGGTGTAGCAAATTAGGTTTCAGTGTTACTGGAAGGACCGGATGGGGAAAACCAGGGTAGGGAACGCGGTCTTACTGGAAGATCAGGCAATGCCGAGAGTCTCTGCTTCTCCTCCTCTGAGCCCTCAGATCTCTCCCCCTTGCTTCCGGAGGCACCCACACCACCTTGCAGGATGCTGCCCTAGGCAGCTACCACCCCTTTACTGGAACCTGAAGAGGAAGCTTTCTTCTACTTTTCTCTGCTTTCCATCCTCATGGAATGATCCCAGAACCCTGCTGCTGATGCTTCCCACCCCTGTGATATAGAGAGAGGAGCCCTTAGAGGGGTAGGCTGGGTCTTGAGTGCCACACATAATATCTAGCCTGTGCTCAACTCCTCCGTGACTTGCAGCATGTATCGTATCTTAGCCAGTGCCTATCCGTGTCTCCCGTTGTCCCCTAGCAAGTTACACTGGCATTACTAGACTCACTAGCGTCTAGGATAGGAGTTCTTAGTCCGGGATCCATGGGGAGATTTGGGTTAGTTGTGAACCTCTAGCAGCTGTATACAAAATGTGTGCCTGTGCAAAATAAATTTGATCAGTGTTGAAGGTATCTGTGCCTTTGCCAGAAGTGTTCCAGGGTGGCTGGTGTGATTAGCAAAAGGTTTGTGGAAGTGTGATTTGAGAACTTAGAACTTAGCCTTAAAAGATGGGTAGGTTTTTGGTCACAGGGAGAGTGTCTTTTTTTTTTTTTTTTTTAAAGACTTCATCCACTTTGAATTATTTTCATAATTATTATTTTATTTGAGCTACCAGAATAGGGAAGACCTAGAAGCTAGTGTCTAGCAAAAGCATTAGAAAGTTGTATGTAGCAGCACACAGAATTTGAAGCTGGGGCAGGAATCAGGGGGGCAGTCAGTATTAACAAAAAGAAGTTAACCTGTTGGGGGAGAAAAATGAGAAGTTCTCCTAGTACTTAATCTTGAAAACAGTTCTATGGATTAAAATCATTTTGCACATGATGAAACTGGCTTGAAGATGTTAAATTACTTACTGTGATCATACCATCAGAACTGGCAGAGCTGGGACTCAACCACAGCCATCTTCAGGCTGCAAAACTTAGGCTTTCCTGCTGCCCCAAGCCATCTGCTTCCGAGCCTCTCCTTTGTTTCTCGCCAAGTAGCTCAGCATCTGGGGCATGGCCAATTCCAAGGACAGGTATCAAAGACCATGGTATTAACAAAAAAGCACTTGTGGAAAGGGCCAAAAATTAAGTTCGTTGAGAGCTTCAGGCCTTGGCATTTGTGGTTCCCTCTGCCTGGAAAGCTATCTTCTGATCTCCTTACGTGACTGTTCATTCTTATCCTGCAGGTTTCAGCTCACATGCCATGTGGTACTGGGCTGGGCTAATCACCACATCTCAAGAAGCCTTCATTAGTTACTCAGTCACACGCTCAGTTTATTTTCTCTTGGCACTTGGCCAAATCTTATTTATTGAAAGCTCTACCCTTATTCATTGCTGTGATCCTGTTGCCTAGACGAGTGCTTGGTGTATAGTAAGCTTTTAATAGGAATTGTTGAACGAATATTTGAGTAACCAGTGAGGGAGAACCCCTCAGCATTTCCAGTTTTGGCCTGGGAAAACTCTCTTGGAGTAAGCTGTATTTACCATCTAAGGCAAGAGTATCACACATGCACACAGTGAGTGAATTGGTTGGTCTCTTGCTCATTTGTGGGAGATTTTGTTTTTCAGCCATGTTGTCCTCTCATGCAAATGTATATTGGATTTGACAAGTTAGCATTAACAGGCGAAGGCTTTGTATGAACTGTTGGCACTTGGTACCAGCAACACGAATATCTTTGAGGCTTTATTGTTGTCGCTCTTTATCTCTGTAGGTCGTTCACCATGACCCGTGCCGCGGGGGTGCTGGACAATGGAACAGCTTGTTCAGATTTAAACACCTTGCAACTGGGAACTATTTAGCTGCAGAGGTAAGACTAATGGATATAGTGCTATTACAGCTCTGCCTCCGAAATAGTGAAATAAGCGATTAGGTTCTCCAAGAGATGCTTTATTTGTAGGAATAGTCATTATGCAAAATTTGATTATTATCTATCATGATCTGGTTTGGCATATAAGTTATTCTTAAAATGTGAATATTAATCGAAGCCTTGCAATAATCTTTGTCTTAAAAATTAAAACAACGAGGAGGGCCTCGGTGGCTCAGTCGGTTAAGCATCTGACTTGTGATTTCCATTCAGGTCATGATCTTAGGTTCTTGGAATTGGCCCCACATTGGGCTCCAGTGCTCAGCCCCAAGTCTGGTTGAGGTTCTTTCCCTGCCTCTCACTCTGTCCTTCCCCATATTCGTGTGCATGCACTGTCTCTCAGATAAATGTTTTAATCTTTTTTAAAGATTCATTTAACAACAACAGAACACCGGTGTTTGATTTACTTTAAGGTCAAGCACAGTGGAGTATGTGCTTTGCATATTGTATGCCATTTGTTCTAGACTTTCTTATTTAGCTTCGTTCTTTCAGAATGTCTGCCTTATAGACATGATCAATTCATTGTTCGTGTAGTAGAGACTTAGTAGTTTCAGGTCATCTTTCCTGAGACTGGTTTCACTAGTAGAAGGCTTTTATTGTTCAAACTGTTGGAGAGGAAAAGCATTTGTTCCTGAGACACTGAACTGTCCTAAAACTGTTAATAATAATGGTCAAAACAAATAATGGTCTTTTCTTTCTCCACTAAAATCATGTTGACAACCCGGTAGCTATGAAGTAACAACATAGAAGTTTTAGAAATGACTTAATTAAAGTTTGGTTATCAAATGTAAAACTAATTTTGAAAAATTTGTTTTTTAGATACATGAAAATACCCATTCATTCTACTTTCCTCAACTCTGTTTCTATTTTTCAATTTAGAGTTTCCTTGGGGATTTGAAACCAGAATTTGGCCTTGGAAATTTTAGTATTCCTTATCCAACTTTTGGTTTTGGACATGAGGGAAGATGAGGAACTGGGGGTGCAGAAGTGATGAGAAAGAGGTGTGGAAAACAGGAAGTTTCTGTAAACATGCTGAGCCCTGTCTAAACCAGCACTCAACACCATTACCCTCTGTACCCCATTAATCTGCGATAACTGTCTTCATAGTACTTACCACTCTCTGCTTCATCATACGTTTTATTTTCTCAACATTCTCTGTCAGACTGTATGCTCTCTGGAGGCAGGGATAAAAATGGTCAAAACAAATAATGGTTTTTTTTTTTTTTTTAAAGACTTTATTTATTTATTTGACAGAGAGAGATCACAAGCAGGCAGAGAGGTAGGCAGAGAGAGGAGGAAGCAGGCTCCCCGCTGAGCAGAGAGCCTGATGCGGGCCTCGATCCCAGGACTCTCAGATCATGACCTGAGCTGAAGGCAGAGGCTTTAATGCACTGAGCCACCCAGGCACCCCCCTGCCCCCCTTTTTAAAAATATCACCACTGGTCCTCAGCATATAGGGCAGTGTCTGGTACTTAGAAAGGATGTGAAGAATATTTTTTGAATGAATGAATATAAAGAAGCTATGTTAGCTTAGAAGGCTTATGTTAGCTTAGAAGATAGGAAGAAGATTTTGGGATTTGTATTTGAGTGGCATCTGGAGCCATGTTTGAACAAATTAATCTCTCTAAGCTCTAGTTTCTTCCTCTGGAAAATGGGGATAATCACAACATTTATATAATACTAGTATCAAGAGAATTAAATGAGGTAAGGTGCTTGGCATGATATGTGGCTCATGGTAAGCATCTAGGAAGTGATGTTAGCATAGTTAAATTTATTATGAGAAATAGGGATTACTCTTATTTTTATAAATATCTGACATTTACTTATTTATATATTTTATTTATAAATCTATAGAGATTTATATCATCTGTGAGAGAAACACAGCTAGAGGGAACACAAATAGGAGGAGTGGGAGAGGGAGAAGCAGGCTTCCCACCAAGCAGTGAGCCCAGTGTGGAGCTCGAATCCAGCACTCCGGGATCATGGCCTGAGCCGAAGGTAGATGCCCAGTTACTGAGCCACCCAGGTGCCCCCTGACTTAATATTTGTGAAACTGTTCAACTTAGTGAAATATAACCTTGCAATTTATGGGCTGTTTACACCATGAATGTTTTGAAGTAACTTTTTTGAAAAATAACACTTTGATGCAAAATTAAGCTGTAAGGCAGAGAATCTTGTCTAAAATAAGAATTAGAGAAGTCAATTAGATATCGTATAAAAGATAAGAAATTAGTATCAAAATTCTCTTGGATCATATGTTAGTGACTCTTAATTTACTTCAATCAATGGCTGTTTTAACTACTGACATTCTATAGAAAACCAAATACATTACTTTCTTGGTTAATTTCTGCAATTAAAATTTGTATCATTGGCACATTTAAATGACTGGATTATTAAGAATTAAATTGTTTATGGGTGCCTCGGTAGCTCAGTGGTTAAAGCCTCTGCCTTCGGCTCAGGTCATGATCTCAGAGTCCTGGATTCGAGGCCCAAATCGGGCTCTCTGCTCAGCAGGGACCCTGCTTCCTCCTCTCTCTCTGTCTGCCTCTCTGCCTACTTGTGATCTCTCTCTCTCTGTCAAATAAACAAACAAAAGAATTAAATTGTTTATTAGCTTTACTGAACATCTAAGACCTCAATATAAAATGGAATTTATTAAAAATTGAGAAATAGAAAGCAAGTCATTCCTTGAAAGGATTTTGAAAGACTCTTTATTCTGTCTCTGGAGACTATGACTTTAAATGCCAGATGCTATTTTGTAGATTAAAGAGTTGATGTACTTGAAGAGGCTCTTCTTTGACCTTTAAAACTTGAGATAACATCTTTTTTTTTTTTATGGAAAGGTGAGAGAAGGAGAATTAAACATTAAATACATCCCTGAAAATGGAAAGCTAGGAAATTATTTTCTACTGATTTTAACTAGTAAAATAGAATGGGTGCTTCTGTGTAGTGTTCTCCCATCGAAAGAGAAATCTCAGCCTCCAAATACTGGCATCCATAGGTTAGGATTTTATATTTCATTTGTCAGCTAAGGTCAGGTAAGATCCTGGTGTAGTCACATCACAGAATGTATGTGTCCTACTAGTGTGAAAGTGTTTACAGGTGTGGCAAAATCACAGTTATTGTCACTGTCACATGATAAAGAATTGATTTCCAGTTCCAGTTCCACAACAGGTAGAAATTAGCCTCTTTACAGCAGTGAAAACACAATGCTTATCCTTTTATTGTTTTACTTTTTAAAAATACCTAGGACTTTAATTTCAAATCACTCCCAACATTTGGATTTGTGACTTCCTAGCCGTATTCATTTTCTTTTATTATGCCCTTATTCATAGGAGAGAAAAGATTCCATGGCTTTGATTTTACTTTTTTAGTTCTATCTTTACTATCTAGATACGTCTTTTTTTTTTTTTTAAAGATTTTATTTATTTATTTGGCAGAGAGAAGCACAGCTAGAGAGGGAACACAAGCAGGGGGAGTGAGAGAGGGAGAAGCAGGCTTCCCACAGAGCAGGGAGCCGATGTGGGGCTTGATCCTGGGACTCTGGAATCATGACCTGAGCCAAAGGCAGATGCTTAACAACTGAGCCACCCAGGTGCTCCAACATGTAGATACTTCTTAAAAAAATAAGGCACACATCGTAGGATGTTGAAAATGCAAGAGCTGGGAATAGTTAGTTTTGGAATTCATAGCAGCAACAGACATCCTCTTTAAGATTTCATACCATCTTTAGTATATGCTTTTTAAGTGACTGATAAATGTAGAGCATGGTGTAGAATGCTGTAGGTAGAGAAGGAAGCAGGGGGGGTCTCTGCCCTCAAAGAATTGACCTTCTAGTTTGAAAGCTGGAAGGCAGTCTACAATAAATGGCCACGGATGGTCAGCAGGTAGGATCATGTCATACTGATTCTGTGGGAAGGTGGAGCTAGGTCAGCAGGAAATTGGCCAAAGAAGGCTCTTGCTTGTGCTGAACTTTTCCCTGGTTCTCCAAGAATGGAATAGACACAGGTGGGTAGAGAAACAAAAGGACAACCATTGTAGAAGTTGCTAAGGAGACAGAGATAGGGTTGTGGAATGTCCAAATCATATGCAGATAATGAAATAGGGTGGCCTGACTCAAGGAAAGGAGTTCTGAAAGGACTTGTTGAGTGACAGATCCCTTTGCTTGAAGATTTGGATGGAAAGGTTTGGATTTGGTCTAATTCGTAAAAAGAATGAGGTTTGAAGTAGTTACCTTAGAGGCTGAACCTGGGCAGGTATTTGTAAACATTTGGTAGACAGCAGTGATGTCCCTAGGAAATCTAATTTCTGCCCTTGAGGAGCTCTCAGTACAGTGTGATAAGTTTATTATAGCAATAGGAATAGTGGCATGCTTATAAGGAGGCACTCAGGTGCCAGCGTGGTAGAAGGAATGGTGAGGAGGCAGGAGACGCTGCTTGGTGGTTGGGTAAGGCAGGTGGGGAAGGGGAAGAAATCATGTTTAGGCAGTGAGGATGGCGGTTTCAAAGCCAAGGAAGTGTGTGCTATTGTACAAGCTGGTTTTATATGGCTAATACATATGTGTATCACACAGAGGCTATGCGTGAGTTTGGAAGCGGCTCTAGAAGGTGGGAGGGGAATAGTAGGGCCAGACATGTAGGGCAGCTGATTTTTTAAGGCCATATCATTAAGCTAAGGAGAGTTGGTTTTATTTTTAAAGTATAAAGAGTGGTTGTCCGAATAAATTTGTATTTAAAGAGGACCACTCTGGAGTTGCACTGGTGCATTTTGACTCTTTAAATTAAAATAAATACTATTAAAATTAAAATTAAAAAGTCATTTTGCCAGTTACGTTAGCCACATTTCAAGTGGTTCAGTGACTTCAGGGTATTGGATTGCGCAGATAGTGAACATTTCCATCAGCACAGGGAAAGTTCCAGTGGACAGACATGCTCTGGAGCCTTAGCAACTGGAAGCGATCCCCTCAGAGATGGGGAGCCCAGGTAGGAGATTAAGGTCTGATACCTTCAGGGAATTTTGAGGATTTGAACCAAGGGAGTGACACTGGTATGGCAAGAAAGGGAAAAGACATTTTAGGACATGGAAGCAATGGAGTTGTAATCCATAGAATGTTAAAGGTAAAGGAGTGGGAGGATTCTGGCTTTGGAGCATTTGGTGATGTCATTCACCAGTTCAGGGAAAATGGGAATGGGTGCATTGATGAGGAAATAATCCATTCAGTTTTGACTCGGTCTTATTGGAGGTGCTGTAAAATGTCCAGGTGAAAATGCCTGATTGGCACAGTATTCACATCTTCTAGAAGGTTAGGGATTGGCTCAGCTGACCAGCATCAGTATGGATGAGATCATCACGCAGTACGAGGAGAGTGAGAAGGGGTTTGAAGGCAGAACTATGGGGAACATTATCTTTCAAAGGTGGACGACAGATGGGGAACCTGAGAAGTCAGAGAAGCCGCTGGAAAATCCAGTGAGTTGACTCACAAATGTCAAGCAAGGGAGGATGGAGTTTCAAAAAGGAGAGAGTGCTACTGAAAAGGTCGGGAACAGAATGTATTTACAGCATTTTCTTTTTTTTTTTTTTTTTTTAAGATTTTATTTATTTGACAGAGAGAAACACAGCGAGAGAGGGAACACAAGCAGTGGGAATGAGAGAGGGAGAAGCAGGCTTCCCGCCGAGCAGGGAGCCCGATGTGGGACTCGATCCTGGGTCTCCGGGATCATGACCTAAGCCGAAGGCAGTCGCTTAACCAACTGAGCCACCCAGGCGTCCCGTATTTACAGCATTTTCAAGAGCACAGTCATTTGTGGTTGAGAGCATTTTTAGTGGAAACCGGAATCCAGAGGGCGGAGGAATGACAGGGAAGCCAGAAGTGGAAGTAGGGGTGGACTGACTTTTCCTATCGGGGCTGTGAAGGAGCAGGAGCAGTAACAAAGGGAAAACAGTCTGATTAGATAGGTTTTTAAAGGCATATTTAAAAAAAATAAGATGAGAACAGAGCCATTTTTGCATGAAAGGAAAGTTCCTGTTAGAGGACCGGGATCTGGCAGTGCATTACCGTTTTCCCTCAGCCCTTCCATTCTCAACACACATACTGATAATTTGAAATAGTATTTTAATGTGCTTGAGGCATTTCTGGGAAACTGGATTATGTAATTCTTGAATTGACTTTGAGCATATGGTGTTTATGTTGGCCAGTGTGGGAAAGAGAGCCTAGTGTAGTGGGAAAAAAAATCCCATGTATACTGCTCTGAATCTATCTGACTTAAAGCAAATATTTAACTTCTCTGAACTTCAGTTCCCTTGTGTATAAAAAAGAGGATAGTATATATTACATGGGATTATTTTGGAACTAAGGAAGATCTGGAGTGTTCAGCATCTTGCACATAAGATATATTCAGTAACTCTTAAGTCCATTCACTTCCATTGAGAAGGGGGCAAAAAATGTGGAATAGTGTTGTTTATTATTAGTATCACTACTTCTACTTTTACTATGGTTACAATTTTTATTCAGCACTGATATTTTTTTGTAATCCCCGTAACTAAAGGCGGTGGGGGGAATTTAGGGGCTCACCACTGGATATCTGGTACATGGAATTTATATTGAGTAAATACTAGATAATCTAATGGATGAATCAAGGAAACTGAGGCTGTAAATCCAATCATTTCACGTTGCAGAAAAGAAAACTCAGGTTCAGAGAGGTGATTTACTTTGTCTAAAGTTCAGACATAAGGTAAGGAGAGTCTTTGAGTTCATTGGCAGACTTGGGTTGCTTCATCTATCCCAGTGGTTCTCAGCCCGGGTGATCCTGTCGCCCAGGGATTATTTGACAATGTCTGGAGGCATTTTTATTGTCAAAATTGGGGTGAGGGAGATACTGGCATCTAGTGGGTAGAGGCCAGGCGTGCAGCAAAATATCCATGCACAAGACAGCCACTACAACAAAGAATGATCTGGCCCAAAACGCCAGTAGTGCCAAGTTTGAGAAACCCTGACTAATGTGACACCAACATGACACAATCGTTTATTGACTGCCTATTAGGTAGAAGCATTCTTTTGATACTGTGAAGAAAACAAAGGCGATGAACAGTTTCTCCTTATCTTTTGGAGTTTGTGGTGTAGAGGAGAAGGACATTCATTTAGGCACTTGGGACATCTCCTTTGCAATTATTTCCAGCATGCATACCCCTCTGAGATCACCAATTTTGTGTAATGTTTAAATTATGACCACGTTAAGCTTACAGTGAGTTTGAAGTGCTGCAATCTTAAATCTAAGCACAAAGGAGAAAAAATCCCCCTCAAAATTGCACTTATATATATGCTTCCTAAACATGATATTCTGTTTTAACCTGTACTTACAGGGAGGCCAAGTTTTCCAGAAAACTACAATGAGACTGTTACTTGTGGAGAAATGGAGGGGACACTATCCAAAGGAAATGAGACGATTTCAGATGCTGATGCTTCTGTAGTCTAATTATAGAGACAAAGCACATAAACTGCAAGCTATTTAAGAATAGCCCTATAAATATAGTGTTACTTGGTTTTAGGGAATTCAGAATTTATTTTGGAGAAATATACAATGATAGAAGCTCATGGACAAAGCATGGAACAAAGTATCTAATTGTGAATTAGAAAACAAAGCCATTTGTTTGATTTGTCAGATAATGCCTTCCAGAACAATTACTGTATGGTTAGGCTGTCTTCCTGTAATGTCAGTTTCTGTGGGCCATTCAAGAGAGAAGGTAACATGAAGGGAAGGAACGAAACAGCCATTAATTTTTGTGTTTTATACACAACATTGTTATAAGCACACTCATGGCCGTTTGCCCTGGATCTTTTACTTGTATCACCTTATTGGTGCAGGAGAATTCACAACCATATCAATGGGAGGAAAAGGATTTTTGTCATATTTTGAATGGGGTAAGATTGGAGTCTCAGGAAACCGTTCTTCCATAGTCATGGGAGCAATTATAAATCAAGTATCACAATTTCTGATCTACTTCTATATTTTCTTTCTTAGGATATTATTAAAGCCATAAGGATCCTTTCCAGAACAAGATAGATCAAACAGTGCAAATAATTTTATTTTTTAAATATTTTATCATTGTCTTTTCAAAGACAACTAGCTTATTTGTTTGTAGATAGGCCAGACTTCCACCAGATGGCAGTAAACACTTATTTCCTAACTATGCAACAGATTTTGGATTTAATTAATTAGTTAAACCTTCTGTACTCAAGAACCGGAACATTAGCATAGAATCTTATGAATATTAGGGTTATAGTTTTAAATATCTCTGTGTTTAGTTTTCCATGCTCTATATCAGCCATAGTTGGTGGTTTTTGTGTTTGTGTATGCATACATATATATAAATAAATTCAACAGAAGAATACATATACAGGCCATACACACACACATACATGTAAATGTAATATATCAAAATATAAATTGTGCCTGGCACATATAAACTTTCTTTAAGATTTTATTTATTTATTTTACAGAGAGAAACACAGCTAGCGAGGGAACACAAGCAGGGGCAGTGAGAGGGGAGAAGTAGGCTTCCTGCGGAGCAGAGAGTCCAATGCGGGGCTCGAAGCTGGGACTCTGGGATCTTGACCTGAGCTGAAGGCAGACGTTTAATGACTGAGCCACCCAGGCCCCCCAGCACATATAAACATTTAATAAAGGTTACTTTTTCCCCTTCTTTTCTTTTCTAAACTTGTCAGTCAGAATAATTGATTGTTTCTGAAATGCCAGGCATTGTATAAAAGAACATATACATATATAATTATTTAAAAATATACTAGTGATGATTCTAATGTTATATATCATAAAAATTGATCAAAACACATTTCCTCATAAAAAACTAACATTTTTGTTTTAAGAAAGTAAACTATGTTGTGGACTTAGGAAGGCTCTGCTTCTTGCTATTGTGTTAGGTGGAAAGTTGCAGTTGTCTTTCATGTGATTGTGGTACAATCATGGTTTTGTGTTTTGTGGGGTTTTTTTTGTTGTTGTTCTTAAAGATTTTATTTATTTGACAGAGAGAAACACAGCCAGAGAGGGAACACAAGAAGGGGGAGTGAGAGAGGGAGAAGAAGGCTTCCCGCCGAGCAGGGAGCCCGATGTGGGACTCGATCCCGGGTCTCCGGGATCATGACCTGAGCCGAAGGCAGTCGCTTAACCACCAATCATGGTTTTAATTACCTAACTGTTTAGGATATATCTCTGTCTCTCTTTCTCTTTCTCTTTCTCTGCCAATTCTGTATTCTGACTTGTGACATTCTGTACTTGACTCCTTCCTAGAGCCCTCTTTGGCCATTCCAATGAGGGCTCCCTTCAAATGTTCCTACTGGGGCTTTGCTCTTCATCGGCTCCCTTGCACTCACCCCAATGGCTGCGGTAGGCCAGGAATTTGACCTTAGCTATCCTGCTGCCATTGAAACTCAATGAATATATCTAAGATTGAGTGTTTCCCCATCAAACAGTGAATTTTCTAAGTGCAGGGTTAAAACCCTGAGAGTCATGACAAACATTTTTCTATCTCAGTTTAGACATTCCAATTCTGCACTCTGTCTCTGCAACGTGTTCTGCATCTGCTTTTTCCTTTACATTCGACATGATTATTTTTTGTTAGTGCTCTGCTACCTCTTACTAGAACCACCTAGCTTGGTTTCTTTGCCTGTTTCATCCCATCTCCATCTCCTACTAACCATATGGCCAGTTGAGGATTTTTAATGTAGTGTTTTTGCAAACGTTTCCCAGTGATATTCGAAATCTTTCTGAAGATGTAAACCCATTAGCTTATGGTTTAAATGCCCCATTGGTCTGGGATCCCACCCCTTCTCTTTGTGGAGGCAGGAGGGAAGTGACATGGTATTATTACTCAAGGATGGAGTTTTGGAATCATTTAATCTGTGGCCCTGCCCACTCACCAGTGGTATGACTTTGCACAGAAGACTTCACTTGATGTGCCCAAGAGGCCTCATCTGTAAAGTGGGGTGAAGAATCTCTTGTAATAAGGGGCACCTGGGTGGCTTAGTTGATTAAGCATCCAATTTGGATTTTGGCTCGGGTCATGATCTCAGGGTCGTGAGATCAAGCCCTGAGTGGAGCCCCATACTCCATGCTCAGCAGTGGAGTTGGCTTGGGATTTTCTCTCTCCCTCTGTCCTCCCCCCATGCCTTGCCACATGCCTGCTCTTTCTCTCTCTAAAACAAATAAATAAACTTTTTTTTTTTAAAGAAAAGAATCCCTTCTAATAGGATTATAAGGGGAAATGAATTAACCCTTAGAAACATATAAAAATATTGCATAAATGACATTTATGGGTCTTCTCTGAACAAGTCTCATTTTCTCACTTGTGTGGCATTTACTTCCCCTGTACTGCTTGTGTCCTTCACTCCTTTCTTTCTCTGTCAGTTATGATTCTATTCTAATCTCCATGAAAGTTCCCTTTTTAAAAAAAAAAAAAGATTTTATTTATTTGAGAGAGAGAACATTAGAGGGGGTGGAACAGCTGAGGGAGAAGGAGAAGCAGAGTCCCCACTGAGCAGGGAGCCTGATGTGGGGCTCGATCCCAGGACCCTGAGATCATGACTTGAGCCAAAAGCAGCTGCTCAACTGACTGAGCCATCCAGGTGCCTCTCCATGAATAATTCTTGGCTAAATTTTCCCACTACATATCCCTCCTTCCTCTGACCTATATTATTTATAAATTATTCATTCTTGTCATATTCTATTTTATATTACAGCTAACTGTATTTATGTCTTATTTTCCTTCCTTGGTTGTAACATCTCATGGTCAGGGACCATAGTCTCTTCATTTTTGCTGAAATACCATATGCCACAATGCTTTGCCCATTATAGATGTTCTATTAATATTTATTGCATAAATGATTGACGAGTATATTAGGTAAAGATCTCTCTCTCTCTAATGCCAGATTTATAATTTATTTTTTAACATAAAGAAATATTTCCTTTAAAGCCCTTAAAGATTCAGGAATCTTCACATGACCATGTCTTTTTTTCCCTTTTTTAGAAATAATATTTTTTGGTTCATTCTTAGTCTAATTAGTTTAATAATTACTGTTCTTATTATATTCAGGGAAGGAAAGCAATATAATTTAAACATATATAAAAGCATTATTTATTTGGTCTTCGATTAATATTGGTGAATTTAAATAGGCATAGATATGTTTGGGTGGCTTTTCTTCCTCCTTCTTCCCCTCTTCTTTCTCTTCATTATAATTATCACTTTAATGAATTTACTAAAGCAATAATTCAATATTAATTATTAAAAAAACACATTACAGCCAGAGAGACATAAGATGAAGCAAAATCTAACTGATCAGCACCAATTTTAGTATTGTTGCCAAAGACATGAATATATGAAATTTAATAACGTATAATTAGTACAATTAAGCTTTGGTCATAGACTTTTCTCATTGAACAGATGAGGACCCTGAGTTCCGAGGTTAGGTGACCTTTCCTAAAGCTCATGGGTATCTCCTTCCAGGGCAGAGCCTGGAGTCCAGTTCCCAGACTTCCCTGAGGGGTTGACCTTAGGGATTGAAATGAGTGACCCCAAGTGAGTGAAATATATGAAGACTGAATTTCAGAAAGTAGCATTGTCTTTGGGATGGAGTATAACTTCCATTTCAGAAGGCATACATGATTTTGTACTTGACCAAGGTATGTTGGTTCCCGTTCCTTTACACATTTTAGTTAGGATACATCAGGGTTCCAGCCTGAATTCTCTTCACAGTGTCCAACTACGCTAAGGCTTATTGAATGAATGCTTTGACCATAAGATATATCCGTGGCCAAACATGCTGCATATCTTTTGGAAATAATTTAGCTATAATTTTAGCATGGCTATTTTTTTAATCTGAAAAAAAAATCAAATCTTCAAATTGAAAACAAATTGAAAAATGCAAAATAGTAATGCTGGACTAAAATAGCTCGATAAACCTCTCCCGGGCACTATGCTGGAACTGTCATTACTACTAAAGAAAAGTGTTTCTTTTTGTATTTTATTAGTCAGTACACAGGTGGCCAGTTAATTCTGTATCTTTTTGGCTTTCTACCTCTTGTTACTTGGTTCAAAAAACCTGAGAAACTCCTGTCATGTGACTCTTGGGTTGAGTTCTGCTTTCCACTCCCCTCGCTTGTACCTCCCTCCACCGCCCCAACTTCTGATTTGTTTAACCACAGTTTAGTTTTATCTGACCTTAGAATCGGTGTAAATGGAGTTATACAGTATCTGACTTTTCCACTTACAATATTCAAAAAATTAATATATAATTGACATATAACCTTTTATTCATTTATGTGTACAACATAATGATTTGGTAGGTGTATATCTTGTGAAATGATTCCCGCAGTTAAGTCTAGAGAACATCCATCAGCACACACAGTTATTGCCTGAGAACTTCTGAGATCTACTGTCTTGGCAACCTTCAAACATGCCGTACAGTATCGTTGACTATGATCGCCATGCTGGGAGTTGATTGTATCCTCAGGACATGTTTTCTTATAACTGTAGTTAGTACCTTTTGACTACCTCCATCCATTGCACTCAGGCCTCATCCCCCGACTCTGGCAACCCAGCACTCAGTTCTCTGTGTGTATGAGCTCAGTTTGTTTTATATTCCAGAGGGAAATGAGATCTTATAGTATTTGTCTTTCTCAGACTTATTTCAGTTAGCACAGTGTTGTCAAGGTCCATCCATATTGTGGCAAATGACAGGACTTCATTCTTTTTTATAGCTGAACGGTATTCCATTGTCTATGTCTTTGAGACCCAGCCTTTTTGCTATATTAGTAGCTCATCGTGTTTATTACTGAGTAGTCCTCCATTGTTTGAAAATGCCCCATTTTATTTATCCATTCTCCTGTTACATGGTAAGCATTTTTGTCTAAACCTAATTTCTGGCTCCATTTTATATCCCTATCATTGTTTTCCCTTTTGTCTCCCCTGCTCATTGTCCTCAAATGAATGTGTCAGTCCATTTTAGTTGATTTTCCTGGGGTATGGTAACCTCTGCATACACAGTTCTTCAGCTCAGCAGAGCTTTATTTTGCATTATCTCTGATCATTGCTTGTATCCCACTAATTTTCTCTTTCTTGCCAACTGTTAATTGATAGGCCCTTCTCTGGTCCTCTAGGGCTACTTGCCTTTTCCTAATTTTTATTTCTTCATATCTTTCCTCTGTATTGAGATGGTTATTCAATTTTTTTATGCTTTGCCTCACTCATTTCCTGCAGCATCAACTATGCTTTTTATTGCTGCCAAAATGGAGTTTAATTTTGTACTTGTGTTTTCATTTTTAGTGAAATCCTTCTTTTTATAACTCTTTATATGTTACTATTTATCTAATTATTTTTGTATTACGTTTTCAGCTATTCATTTTATTCTGTTGTCTTTACGTAGAGGAAATGTTTACTTACACTTTCTTGAATATGCCAGGCCATTTCCTGAAAGTCGATTTTGCATCCTACCATAGAAAATATTCAGAAAGACTCTGAGAAAAGAATTTACCCCTTATAGCATGCTTTTTAATCAGTCCCATGTTGTTCCTTCCCTCCCTCCCTCCCTCCCTCCCTGCCTCCCTCCCTCCCTCCCTCCCTCCCTTCGTTCCTTCCTTCCTTCCTCCCTTCCTATCCTCAGACAAGGGGGCTGTGTGCAGAACCAGATGGGTTGAGTGGATGGCCATTTTGTTCTATTTTTTAAAATTCTTGATCCTTTTTCTCAGCCTTCAGCCAGAGGGCTACACTGCCAGTGTAGGTCCCAGGTCCAGCATGTGGCGACTCTGCCTACCTGGACTCTATGGCTGTTGCTTCTCTCTCTTACCCCTTGGCTATTTCTACGATGTCTACCATTCTTGCTCTTCTCTTCTTCAGGGTGTGCTTCTCGGAAAGCCCTCTGCTATCATCTGCACCCATGACTCTCTACCCATTTGTTTTCTGAGCTTGGTTGCATTTCTGTGGTCGTGAGAAGACAGACGTGGCAGGCATGGTGGGTGGGAGAGACAGGTTTCTGCTTTAGTCTAACAAGGGCTCCTCAGCCATACACCCTTTTGTGTGGGTTTTTGGTGGGCAAGTCCTCGCGGTCCCTGAGTGAATGGACAAATGGTGGCAGCCATGGCAAGTATCTTAACTGTGCTCACAGAGCTGTTACCTTGAAGTGAGGTGGAGTGAGGTGAGTCCCCAGAGAAAACCTGGGGACGTGTCTGTTTCTCCCCCAGCACCAACTGCTTTGTGAAGACTGACATTTCATTGTAGATTTGGGTGTGGGTTGTTTTTCAGTCTTAGTTTTCAGTGAGATTGAGACTTTTTTTGTTTTGTTCTGTTTTGCTTTTGATCCTTTCTAGCACCTTCATGGATATTTAATAATAAGTTGAGAGGACATTCCTCAGAGCTACTAGCCAAGTGTTCTGAGAAGGACTCTTGACCTTACATTTTAAATGGTGACTTCAATGCCTGGGGTTACATGTTACGGACACCAACTGATTCATATTAAAATAGTTAAAATCCAGTGAACAACTCATTATGTAGAGAAAAACATCTTGTAAGTCTAATTTGTTTTACAAATTATGAATTAGTTATTTCAGTATAATGTAAACAACCTTTTGGGACTGTGTCATCAGGTGGAAGTTGAGAGGTATGGATTCTGGCCAGCTGGAAACATATGTGTCAACACTCAGCGTACCCAGAACTCACCCATCTTTGTTGGAATTACCCCTAAACCCTACAATACTCATGTATTAACCTTCATATCTGATATAGATAGATAGATAGATAGATAGATAGATAGATATAGATACATCTGGTATATAGCTCTTTTTTTCCCCTTGATTTTCTTTTCTTATGTATATAGCATGTGGAGCATGATATTGAATCATTGTTACAAAGACTTTCCTTTAGTTTCCTTAGAAATTAGACTTTCTAATTTTAAAAATTGAGTTATTGGTTAATGGCAGATTTTGTGGTGGGCAAAATGATGAATTCTCTTGAAGGCTTCCTTGGATGATGTGAAATTGTCAGCTCTTACTTGTTCAAAGATATCAATTATTCTAATATAATCAATTGCCATAAACATGACATTTTAGCTCCTGCCTCCTGCCACTAGAGTTTGAAGGTAATGTTTTAAATTGTAATATTTAGTAATGATTTCTTTCTTAGTTTTCTTTTTATATTGAATTTAGTTACAGATACAATGGTGAATTGAATTAAAGATCATTGGTCTTGTTAATATGTTTTTCATAGAGATTCAAAACTGGTTTTGTTTTGTTTTTTAGCTTAATCCTGATTATCGAGATGCTCAAAATGAAGGAAAAAATGTGGTGAGTGAAATTGTCTTTTTCCCCAACAAATTCCAAATATATTGTTTATATTTTATATGAACAAATTGAGAAGTTAATAGAAAATTTGAAGATGAGGGATTCTGAGGGAGATTCTCTGCCTAGAGGCTATGGATCACAGATAAAAATAAAAGATGACATGGCTTACATTATAAAAACGTGTCCAGTAATGGGTATCTAGGGAAATTTCTAGCAACATGGAGGTCATTTATGATAGAGCACTGTGGGCATCTGGGAGATATGGTGAGTCTAGGTTTAGTTTTCAGAAGTACATAGAAGTTAGGAAGGAAAAATTGCATAATGGTATGATATTAAAAGAGGACAATGGGACAATCCTTTCTGACTGAAAATAATCTGGGTTCTATTTATGGGGAGAAATTGAGGTATCAAACAAGTATATGACTGATTTTTCTGATATTCTAAAGCATGCTACTCTGAAAATCTCAATCTTATTTATTTATTTTTCTTGGGAAAATGGACAGTTGTATTTCATTTGTATTATTTCCTTAGAAATAAAGTGAAAACATCACCTCTATCATTTTAGATTTTAGGTATATAATAATTTTATGTCAAGAGTTTATATGAATGTTTATATATTAATAGAAATTAGGTTTAATTGATTTAAATCTGTAATATTCAATCTTATTTTAAAGCCAACTTTTGTTAAGATACTATTATTCATCTACTCTTTCATCATCATTTGTAAAGAAGATGATTGTATGACAACAACATGACTTAATTCAATAGAAAATTTTGAAATTGAGGATATTTGATGTGATACAGACAAAACCTGGTGGTTGGGCTGGATTTATGTACATATCTATACATCTCTATAATGGTTCGAAATTTAGCTAGATATTTTAATGTGAAACAGACACAGTCTGCAATTTAATTTTCTTAGGAGTTTAGCAGTCTCTTTTGTAATTGCTAAGAATTCTTATTGCATCATCCAAAATTCTAGCCTTTTACAGAAAGGGTTAGAATATTTAGTTGAAATGATTTCTGTCTTTGCATTGGCTCTCAGCTTTATGCTTTATAAGGATATTGATATGAGGGATGTGAATCAAATCAGAATTTCTGGACTTGAGTCAATCCTGTTTGACTTCTTTCTCCATCTGACTTCTATTACAATAGAAATAAAGCTAAAGTATCAAGCTGTTGGCCCAACGAAACTTTAAATTTGTGTCAAACTGTCCCTCAACACAGAAGTAGGCTTGTCAGATTGGTTGGATCACTCATTTCTCATTCAGTTTTATGCCCCTGTGTGAACTCTTCTCGTCTCAGTTTTCAAATAGCCCAGGATTATTGTTGGGTTCTTATTTTCCTGTGATTTAGGAAAATGCCTCCCATAACCATGTTTAAGAGCTGTGTCTTTGGTTCTTGCTATGAGCTGGCCAATGGTCTTCAACCAAAGACCACCAGGAATGCACCTGTTCTTGAACAAATGGAATTGATTACACGTTGCACTTCCATCCCTGGGAACTGTGGGGCCTCTCAGGGGGTGTTAGAAAGAACTTATGGTAGGATTTGGGCTCGTACAAGATGATTTTGGGGAGGATTTAAGGAAGGGGCTTATTGTAGATATGAATGCTGTCAAGAAGAGGAAGTACCCTAATACCTTTTATCTATAGGGAGGGCAGGTGAGAGCTAAGCTAAGATTGTAACTGCTAAAGAAGCAGCGCTCCACTGTAGGGGAGAGGAATCTTCAATAGTTTCTATGGCTCGGACAACATTCACATTTTGTTGGTGTTCAGACATGATTACGGAGTGGCCCTGTCTGATGTCAATGTTCTGTGAAATCATTCACGTTCACAGGAGGACTCTGTGGCCTGTCCACAGGAGTCGGGGTGCTCCTGGCCACACTGAGCCTGCCTGATCGTAACAGGCCAGCCGTTGGATGTCAGGGTTGCTTTTCTTTCTCACGGTCTTTACTTACGATACTGTACGTGAGTTTAACATTGTATAGAACCAGGGGAGCTCTGCTTGTCACATTACCATTGACTCATGTGGCCTTGGACTTGTCAGATAGCCTTCTTGAGACTCCTTTTTCTACCCGATGATGGGATGAGGATGCTTACCCTGTGTGTGTCACCTACATGCCATGAGGTTAACATTCCATCAGATAAAAGGAAACTCTTGAATACAAGATATTAGTAGGCTAAAAGTGTATGTTGTTTCTGTTGGAAGGGCGTCACTGCAAAGCTTCAAATGGTGCAATTGAATTCCATCTCCTTGCTTATCTCCTTTCAACTGTATACTATTTGGTGATGCTACTGATGATGGTTCTGGGCAGAGGTGAGTGGGAGACAGAGAGTAGGGACCTTTAGGAAGCAGCCCAGGGAATGTAAGTCATGAATTCATGAAGTTTGCTGTTTGCATCCATCAAGCTTTTAGTTAGACTTTGTAGACTTTTTCCCTGTATGTTTTGAAATATAAGTTCTTCCTTCATCTCTAAAGGTGAGAAAGAACACTTTTCTGTGAGACGGTTGTTACCAGCAGCACTTTAATTGAATATAACTCAGGTGGGTCTGCTTTGACCTGGATGTTTATGGCTGGATCTCATCTGCCATCTCAGAGAGAGGTCCAACTGGAGACATTTGATTTCATTTTTTTTTCTATCCTTAATCCCTAGCTTGAAAGTAAATAAAATTGAAAATACAGAACGGTAAAGCTAACAATATGGCTTCTCATTTTATAGACCATTTGCCACCTAGCAGTAATTATGTTTCTGTCTAAAAAAGAAAACAAAGGAGCAGTTAGAGCTTAGCCTGTGAAAAATGAAATCAATTTCCCCAAAGAGAATGCTATCTCACCTCAGATCAGGGTTCCAGTAACACTGAGTTCGCTGTGACTATGCTAATTATTTTTTCTTTCCAAATTTTCCCTTATGTTGTCTATTTAATATCCAGTTAATATTTTTCCTGTAATTCAGAAACCCTTATCAAAATGTTGCCTTCCATTTTTGAAGTCTCAAAGGTTAATGCATGGTGCCACTGAAATGAGGCGGTGTGTGTCAGAGCTCCCATTAAGACCCAAATTGCTGTATTTATTCTACAAAGGAGCCTATTATTTCCAATCTTACAAATGTACAGCATCCACAGGGACCCTGTAAACATTGGAACTGTGTCAAGCCCAGCTGGGAACCTGACAGTCATTAGTTTCTTCTCCTTGAAAGGCTGCATCTTTTCAAATGGCTCTTTGAAGGGGATTTTTTTTTTTTTTTTTGGAATAACACCACCCATTTTCACATTACCATATTGATGTGGAATGTGATCTGATTTTTCAAGGGAGTATCTTTGTCTAGGCTGGGGATTCTCAACCTCAGCAATATTGATAGATTGGCTTGGAGAATTGTTTGTTGCGGGGAGTTGTCCTTTGCCCTATCAGGTGTCTAACAGATCTAAAGACTCTGCTCACTAGATGCCAGTTATGGTCCTCTCTGCCCCCGCGCTGGGGCAACTAAACATGCATCTGGAAATTGCTGAAAGCCTGCCTGAGGTCCAGACTCTCTGCCCATTGAGAACCACCAGTCTTTGTGCATAGACATATATAAATAGTAGTGTTCTAAGAACCATGGTACTTGGCTGAAATGTACTGGAAAATTCTATTTTATAGACCTTTTTTGGGGGTGGGGTGAGGGGGGGACCAGATTGTGAACAAAGACCCCCAGATTTCCTTGAGTTTTGTACTCTATATTCATGAATGGTAAGGTGATAAGGAAAAGAATGGAAAAAGGGTCATAGTAGGAACGAGTTTAAGAGTGACAGATTTTTAAGGAAGCAAGCAGGGGAAGAAGTGTGTGCACCTTTAAGTGGCAGGGTTCTGTCTGTTACGTGAAGTCTGCAGCGAGAGCCCTGAGGGGTCTGACCAGAAACCCAGATGCCTGCACATCATCATGCTGTGTCGGCTGTAACCGCACGCAGGTCTGCAGCAGTCCGGAAAACGCATATGTTCTTCCTTACAGAATGTCTCTGGCTCCTAACAACAGACTTGCAGTGTGATGTCTCTGCTAAAAATTCGATGACTCACAAATGAGTCAATAGAGAAGGTGTTACAGGAGGCTAATGGCTGCGCCTCCACTGGCAGGCCCCAGAACAGGCAGAAGAAGCCAGAGGAAGCCTGGAGAGCCGTTCCCGTAATGCGGGAGGCTGTGTGCCTTTTCTTCCGAGTGAAAACGCCAGTTTTATAAGAGCCTAGCAGACTAGGTTCTCATTCTGAGGCTCTGTATTCCCGAAACTGAGGGTTTTGGATAGCTAGCTGATATGAAATCTAACACCTGTTTAAGCTCTGTTGTACCTTAAATGTATTTTTATGATGCAAGAAAGGAGGCCATTTGCTTTGATAATTCTGTGTGTGGAACTCGTGTTTTTGTGTCTTGTTTCTTAACTTAAAGATACGGGTTTATAAACAGAAGCCACAGACATACAATTTTGAACAGAACTGCCTTCCTATTATAGAAATATAATATTGATTTTTCTTATGGATTGAAGCTTGAGCCATACATTTAAAAATTGTATATTTATAACTCACCTTTCATGTTTTATTGTTTACAAATTTTGAGGGGCTGTCTTGAAATTTATTGTGAAACTGTTTGTGAAAGACAGTTTGTTAAGCAAAATAGCAGAGTATGAGATTAAAAGCAAAATGTATAGCATGGCTTTAAAAAAACTGCACGGGCTGCCTGGGTGGCTCAGTTGATTAAGGGGCTGCCTTCAGCTTAGGACATGATCCCAGGGTTCTGGGATCAAGTCCTGCATCAGGCTCCTGGCTCAGCAGGAATCCTGCTTCTCTCTCTGCCTCGGCATGCCACTCTGCCTGCTTGTGCTCTCTAACAAATAAAGAAATAAAAATCTTTTAAAAAAATTAAAAAACTGCAAAAGATGTTAGAAATATTTTTCACACATAAATAATTGTTGTACTATTTATCAATGGAATTTATCTCTTCATTAAATCTTCTTCCTCCCCCTGCCCTGGGACCTAAGCAAATTATTTAGGGGTATAGTGGTATATTCCACTTACCTTATGTAATTAACATTAAACCACATGTCTTCAATAGTATGAGTAATTCGGAGTGACCTCTTTTAATTAGCCCTAATAAGTAAGGTTTTTCTATGTTTGGAAAAAAATGTTATTGTTCTTTATAAGAGTGTCAAAATAGAGAGGTTCCGTACTACTCTTATTGGGAAGCTGCATATTACCAAAGGGGTAGGGTAGGAAGACAATCTAGGAACCTGGATCTGCTTTCTTTTTGTAAATCTGGAAAATTTGTTTTATGAGCATTTCAAAAGGAGGGTATATATAGTAGGATTGACTTGTACTAAATGAACTCACAAGTGACTGATGTATAAATCACAATGCCAACTTTCAGTTGCTAGTAAATCTAAATCATTGGGTCAGTTAGTGCATTTTTCTTAAAGGAAAATCTATAGCAAAAACTAAGTTATAATTAGAAGATTGGTGTGTGAGGCTCAGGAAATTAGATAACACATACTCTTTTTAGGGATATGACTTTCCTCCAAAAAGACCGGAATATTAATTTTTTGCATCGGCACTAGCAATGATGAAAGAAACTGTCAAATCTTGTTCACTGAATCTCTGTAAATTTAGGTTACATGTTCATCTGCTAATAAACCCTTTCTTCAAACATGGTTCGGTATAATTGATTAAATTTTATTTTCCTTAAAGTTATATTTTATTTGTACCTTTCTAATAATCTACTGAAGTCACTTGTTCTCAAGTGACTTTGCCTATTTGAAAAATCCTTTGGGTTCTTGCTTTCTTTCCTTTTCTTTCTTTCTTTCTTTCTTTCTTTCTTTCTTTCTTTCTTTCTTTTTTTTAAAGATATTATTTATTCATTTGAGAGAGAGAGAAAACACAAACAGGGGGAAAGGCAGAAGCAGATTCCTGGCTGAACTGGGAGCCCAACATGGGGATCGATCCCAAGACCTGGAGATCATGACCTGAGCTGAAGGCAGATGCTTAACCATCTGAGCCACCCAGGCACCCACTTTGGGTTATTTCCACAATTGGCTGATCTTGTTCATTATTTCTGTGGTTTTTTTTTTTTTTTTTTTTTAAGATTTTATTTATTTGACAGAGAAACACAGCCAGAGAGGGAACACAAGCAGGGGGAGTGAGAGAGGGAGAAGCAGGCTTCCCACCAAGCAGGCAGCCTGATGTGGGGCTTGATGCCAGACTCTGGGATCATGACCTGGAGGCTTGACCACTGAGCCACCCAGGTGCCCCCATTATTTCTGTGTTACTACGTTGTGAGACAAGTCTTCTCTCACCTTTATTATGTTGGTGGTTCTTTCTTTTGGCTGCAGTAGCATTGTAGAGTCTAACCAGTTCTTTTAAGGTATTTCTTTGTGACTGTAATTCTCCTGGTTGGTTTCTCCTCAAGTTTTCATTTTATGAGGGTTATAACTAAAGCAAACTTCCTCTTCTTTCTTTTAGAATTATCACTTTCTCTTCTTAAACCTTTTCCTTCCTCCTCTCGGTTTTCTTCTTCATCATAGTCATTATCATTTTCAATATCAGATGTCGCCACCATTTTTACCATTGAGAAGGAATTCCTAGTAACAAATGGTATTCTCCTGGGCCCCGTATAAAAGGATTCTTTAGAGCTTCTTGAGACTTTCTTGGCTCTTCAGCTATTTGCAGTCAGGCAGTAGTGTAGTTCCTGTGTCACCATTATGTTCCAGGCAAAATGCTTCTTTGTCATCCATATCTCAGTATAACTCCTGAATTTTCATGTCAGGCTGCATAGCAGACGTCAGTGAAACAGCATCCTTTGGAGTTAGTTTATTCGTTCATTTGTTCATTCATTCCTTCCATTTCTTTCTTTCCTTTCCCCCCTCTCTCTCTTCCCTCCTGTCCTTGTTCCTTCTCCCTCCCTTTTTCTCTCCCTTCATTCCTCCTTCCCTCCTTCCCTTTCTACCTTCTTTTCTTCCTTCTACAACTTTATTGAGATATAATTCACATACCATAAAGTTCTATTTACATTCACAGAGCTCCAAAATTATAGCCAGTATCAAATTCTACAACATTTTTGTCTCCTGCAGGAGAAATCCTAAATCAATTCACAGTCACTCTCCACCCTCTCTTCACCCAGGCCCCAGCAGCCATGAATCTATTCTCTCTATAGATTTGCATATTTTGCACATTTCGTATATGGACTCATAGAATATATGGCCTTCTGTGTCTGACTTCTTTCACTTAGTATAGTGTTTTCAAAGTTCATTCATGCTGTAGCTTGTATCTGCACTTTATTCCTTTTTATGACCAAATAATATTACACTGTGTGCTAAGTCACATTTTGTGTATCCATTTGTTATCTGATGAACATTTGGATTGTGTCTTCATCTTGGCCTTTATAAATGCTGCTGTGAACATTCATGGACAAGTTTTGGTGTGGAAATATATTTTCACTTTTCTTGGATAGGTACCTAGACTCAAAATTGTTGGTCATATGTTTAACATTCTGACAAACAGCCAAACTCTTTTGAAATGGCCGTGCCATCTTATGTTCCCCAGCAATATATGGCTGTTACAGTTTCTCTGCATTCTAACACTTGTTATTGTCTGTCTCTTTGGTTATAGCTGTCCTAATGCATTTTACTAATTAGTAATGATGTTGGCCATCTTTGCATGTGTTTGTTGGCCTTTTGAATATCTTCTATGTAGAAAATCTATTCAAATCTTTTGCTCAATTTTTAATTAACTTAAGTTGCAAGTGTTCATTGTATATTCTAGATATAATCCCGTTATCAGGTATATGACTTACAAATATTTTCCCTCATCCTATTTTTTTTCAAATAAATTCTATTTTTAGGGCAATTTTAAGTTCATAGCAAAATTCAGTGAAAAGTATATGTTTCCATATACCCCAGCCTCCACACAAGTACAGCCTCCCCCATATCAATATTACCACTCAAAGACTGTAGTTTACATTCTCTGAGTTTTGATAAAAGTAGCCATCATGCAACATGCATCTCTTATTATAATATCATGCACAATAGTCTCAGTGCTCTAAACATCCTACGTGCTCTGTCTTTTCATTCCCCCCCCCCCCATTCCCTGGCAACCACTGATCTTTTTATCATCTTCATAGTATTGTTTTTTTTGGAATGTCATATGTTTGAAATCCTACAGTAGGTAGCTTTTTCGGACTGACTTCTTTCACTTGGCAATATACATTTTAAGGTTCTGACATGTCTTTGAGACTTGAGAGCTTATTTCTTATTAGCACTGAGTAACATTTCATTGTCTGGATGTCTCATGCTTTTCTTATCCATTTGCCTACTGCAGGACATCTTGGCTCCTTCCATATTTTGGCAATGACAAGTAGAGCTGCTCTAAACATCTATTTGCAAGTTTTTGTATGCATTTTTGGTAAATACTAAGGAGCATGATTGCTGGGTCATATGGTACAGGATATGCTTTGTTTTGTGGGAAGCCATCAAACAGTCTTTCAATGTAGCCATATCATTTTGCATTCCCCTCAGCAATGAGTGAGTTTCTGTTGCTCTACATCCTTGTCAGCATTTGTAGTCCTCAGAGTTTTTGATTCATTCATTCTAATAGGGGCATGTGTGTGTGTGTGTATGTGTATGTGTGTGCGTGTGGTTGTCTCTTTGTTGTGAGTGGCATCTCATTCTGTAATTTGAAACTCCCCATTGACTTTTGATACTGATCATCTTTCCCTATGTTTATTTGCCATCTCTATGGCTTTTTTGGTCAGGTGTCTGTTCAGGC
Organism: Spilogale gracilis; assembly: GCA_004023965.1. Classification (NCBI taxonomy): domain Eukaryota; kingdom Metazoa; phylum Chordata; class Mammalia; order Carnivora; family Mephitidae; genus Spilogale; species Spilogale gracilis. The sequence goes on from PITA01007346.1 coordinate 86,613, forward strand.
CTTTCACCCATTTTTAAATTGGGGAATTTGTTTTATTAATGCTGAAGTTTGAGAGTTGTTTGTATATTTTGGCTAACAGTCCTTTATTAGATATGTATTTTTGCAAATATTTTCTCCTAGTCTATGGCTTCTCTTCCCATTCTCTTGACAGTGTCTTTCACAGAGCAGAGGAAACTGGTTTTCATGAAAACCAATTTATTAACTGTTTCTTTCAGGGGTGGTGCCCTTAGTATTGTATTTCTCTTGAATACTCCTCCGTTTCTTTTAGAATATCACATTCCTTTCCCTTTCCTTTGCCCTGTTTCTACCTTTCCATTCTGACTATTTCTTTTTCCTTAAGGATCTTCCTCCTAATCCATTTTGAGAGTTCAAATGCAGGAAATAAATGGAACTGTACAAGGCTCTCCAAATTTCAATAGGGAATAACAAAACTTAAACCAAAATGTTCTCAAGACCCAGAAGAATAAATTCCAAATGATATTGAGAAGCTACTGTCAGAAATTTATTTGGGAAGAACTCTTAGCTCACCGATCATCTTTCAAGACCCTTCCCAATATCAAGATTCAGAAGCCTGAGCTTTATGTTACCTGAACAGTCATCTCCCCCAACTCATTTGTCTGGCCAGCTATTCTTATTGAGTTATTTAACGACATTTGGGTTTTTTCTTCTCAGGATATGAGGGTGTCCCTCCCAGATTTTGTCTTCAATTCAGATTTCAATTCCCTCAACTCAGATCATTGTGAAAATGTGTTGTATCTCATGACCCATGAGAATTTTTTTCAGAAGACCTAAGGAAGGTTCTTAGTTGTGAGTTCTTTCCTACCGTTTGAGGAGTAACTCAGTGAGTGTTTGAGGACTAAAGCAAGGCCACTGGCTTTGGTTCACTTGGATTGAGGGGTGGCTAGTTGAATTTTGGGTTGAGCACATACTACCACAAGCCACTGCTCCCTTCTTCTTTCCTCCTCCTCCTTCCTTTCCCCCTCTTTTTTCCTCTCTTCCCCTTTCCTCATCCTTCATCAGTTGTAGGTGACTGCATTTATCTCTTTGTTTGAATAAATGATAATATTCATTTTCTTCTCTTTCAAAATTTTTAAAAATTTTTTTTTAAAGATTTTATTTATTTGACAGAGAGAAACACAGCCAGAGGGGGAACACAAGCAGGGGTAGTGAGAGAGGGAGAAGCAGGCTTCCTGCCGAGCAGGGAGCCCGACATGGGACTCGATCCTGGGTGTCCGGGATCATGACCTGAACCGAAGGCAGTTGCTTAACCAACTGAGCCACCCAGGCATCCCTCTTTCAAAATTTTTATTGTAAGATTAGTGAGAACAGCAATGGCTTTGGTATCAGAGAAACTTTGTATAAATTCGAAAATATGGTTTGCTTACTGTTTCTGCATTTTCCCCCTATATCTCTACATTCCATTATAATGTACAGTAAGTTAGTTAAGTGTGCTTTTTTCCCCCTGATCAATAAGTATGGCTTATACTTATTAGAAACAATTGTTATGGGGGTCAAACTACCTAGGGAGAGTTTGCCAGACTATTGCTTTCATTTAACTCAGGATTTTGGTCTCTGTAGAAGACATATAAGTGAAGGAGGTCAGGAGCTACCAGGTACTTCTGGGCTATGGGATTCAGCAGCTAAGGGTCTTGCTCTTGCTTAGGAAACTTGAGAGTTTCTCTGCCCATTCACATTTCAGTGGTGCTACCAATTTACATACCATTTTCAGAAGATATCAGAATGAAACTGCAAAGGCAATAATATAATCTTGGGATGGAACTTCAAGTGAATGTTTTGGAATGATAGGGTGTAATATCTTGTTGTCATAGTGGCCATTAAACACATGCTTGTCATTGGGCATGGACTGCTTCCATCTGCCTTTTGAACACCCCTTCCCTTCCCTTTCATTCAACTTCTTGTGATAGTACAGTGGCACTCTCTTTCTCTATTTCTCTTATTTTAAAATTTTATTTCTTTCAAAAGCATATTAAGTAATTTTCTCTATGTATATAATTACCAATCCTCTCTTACATTTGCTTCATCACCTTTTGGTTTCTTGTGCATTATATTCTTCCATAGGGATTGAGAGTGGTTCAAGTAAAAATATATAATCACAAATCTTATGTGGTTGCCAGCTTAAAATGGGATATTTTGGAAATATTGATTGAATTTTGCCTCGTCATGTAGGCTTCTGCTTGTGAAGATCGCATTTTACTTTGCTTTATATGCCATTATAGTATGTTTTTGGATTTAATGGAACAAGCCAATGAACTGAATAGGAATATTGCTGTTGATTCCTCTTCTCTCCCAGTTATGTTCTGGGAGTTAGTCAGGAACTCAGACACTGCCAAGTTGACTCTTGAATTTATGAAATCTAGATGATCTTACACACTATTTTCTCAGTTTGTTTTAAATGTGAAATGGTCAGAACTCCTATGTGCATACGGTTAAGACAAGGTAAGGGAGAACAACTATTATGACTATTAGTGCTTTGATAATTTGCCCAGATCAAGCCATCCCCTCAGGAGTGTGTGACTTATCCGTATTGATAATAATTACCTTCAGCGCTCTCAGGCCTGACCTGCTCTGTCTGGATGACGTGGAACAGACATTTCTATGAGCCAATGAAGAAATAATGGGCTGATTTAAACCTTGTCTCCTGATTGACTGGAGAATTTAGTAGGAAATCTGTGAAAAGTAAATAACTTTGTATCTCCTCACCAGAGAGATGGAGATCTTCCAACTTCAAAGAAGAAACGCCAGGCTGGAGAGAAGATCATGTATACTTTAGTCTCAGTTCCACATGGAAATGACATCGCGTCCCTTTTTGAGCTGGATGCCACGACTCTTCAGAGGGCTGACTGTCTTGTTCCAAGGTAAAAAACAAGACAAAACAAAAGACCTATCTATTCTATCTATCTATATGACATGTATGTGACATATAAAAATATATATGATTTAGCCATATATACAATAAATAGTATACATTAAAAACATTTCTTTGAGGAATTGTAATGGTAAGGTAAGGAATTAATGTATAATGTTAATAGAATTTTTGTGATATCCAGGGAGTCTCTTTTGTGAGAAAATTCACATAGTTTGTTTTATTCTCATAAATAATTAAAATGTACAGGACCAAAGAAATTCTGAAAAATTCATAAGGATTATTTATTCTTATTACTTGTATGGCCTTTGGTTACTAGCATGAAAAATGATCTGGGAGCATTTCTATTAATACTTATATCATTTATTTCTATTATGTCAAATTCCAGATTTCTTTCATTCATTCATTTATCCATTCATCCATTTTTTCATTTATTTAGTCATTCAGCCAATAAATCTTTATTGAACTTAACAGAGATTGCCCTTGGCATTGGGAAGAGAACTGAACAAACTTAAATTCAAATGAGGGAGAGAGGCGATAGACAAAGCATAAAATAGAAGGTCAGGTAATACAAAGGCTTTGAAAAAAAATTGTAGAGAGAGTTCTATTAGGTATGACTGTTCAGAAACAGCCTCTCTGATTTAGGACATTTGAGAAAAGACATGAATGTTTTAGGAGATCAAGTCTTCCCCATCAGGAGTGTTTCAAGCAGCAAGAACATGAAACGGAAAAAATCTTAAAATTTACCAGATGTGCTGAAGGACCAGCTAAGAAACCAATCGGACCTAAGTGAGAGATGGGTGAGAAAGTGGAACTGGTAATGAAGTAGCCAGAAGTTAATGTAAGAGAATATCTTACATTCATTTGCTTGGATTTGCTGGATTTGCTTTAATTAAGCTCTTTTGCCTGCAACTGTCTATCTTCCAACAGTTGCACTATGATGCACTCTTTAGGTGTATCAAGGAGTCTTGCCCATATCATTAGATTTAGTGATATGGTTCTAAATTGCCCTTGATAGAGCCATTATTGTACTTGGACTTGGGAGGATGGCTGTGCTTATGCTGAAGGTACCTATGCAAGATGCAGACACTGTTGTGTAGGTTATTTCCAGGGAGGGTTGCTACACTATCCCTGTTGGGAAACAATGCTCCTTGAGCTTCCCAAGGTGTTTTCTGGTTATTCCTGTTCATGAGAAATGCTGCCAAATCTTGGTGTTATATCAGCTGTTGCATGAGCAATTCCACTGTTAAAAACCTGTACAGAGCCCAACTGAGGGTTTTCCCTGACTCAGGTTGCTAGCCTTCTCTTCTGAGTATTGGAATCTTAATCAATCCTTACTATAACTTTAATCATGTTAGATTTAACTCAGCAGAAATGGAGTCCCTCTTGAACTCTAACCAAGAAAGTTTGCATAAGGAAATGCAAAAGAATCTCCCTATAGAGTGCACAGACCCACAATAAGTGGTTAATTAAAGTAAATTTAGTGGCAAACGAGAGGTAAACTACTGGTAAATTTCTGATTATTTGTACAGGGATTGGTTTGTTGAAACTCAGTCTCTGTGTATCTACTTTTTTTTTTTTTTTAAGATTTTATTTATTTGACAGAGAGAAACACAGCCAGAGAGGGAACATAAGCAGGGGGAGTGAGAGAGGGAGAAGCAGGCTTCCCACCGAGCAGGGAGCCCGATCTGAAGGCAGTTGCTTAACCAACTGAGCCACCCAGGCGCCCCTCTGTGTATCTACTTTTATGAATGAGCAGAACCATGATGCTGTGCGAAGTGCTCTTTCCCAGAGGTCCTTGTTTTATTTGGTTCTATCTTATTGACCTTAAGAATTTTTGCCTCATATATGATTTATTTATGTCTTGTATTTCCTACCAAACTCTCAGCAACTTGGAGGCACAGAACTTACTGCAATGCTTGTGTTTGAACAGATATTTTTACACATATTTGTTAAAGAAATGATGATAATAAACTATTCACTAAAATGATAATGTTTGAGTTGGATGAAGTTCTAGCTGTCCTTTCTCAGGTGTTTCCTCACAGTTCACATACATTTGATTCTCATTTTTTCCCAGTACATTGAATTAGCAAATACTGAGCCACTGTTCCTAGAAGGAATACAGGGTTAGGTTTCTGTGAGCCTCTGGGTACAATATTTTCATCAGTTAGTTCCACATAACCTTGGGTTTTGTGTATTTTTGTTTAAAGACACTTTATATAATATGTAGTGTTGATTCATTAACACTGAATTTAATAGTCATCAACACTATAACTCATGTTTGAATGAAGCTTATCTAACATGAGTATTTTCTCCAGAAGGTATGTAATAGCTTTTTCCTTAGGACCCCTGGACAGCACTTCAGCCCTGTGCTTGGGAATGTTTTAAGCAGTAAGCTCATCAACAGAAAGCACAGAAAGTAATTCTGGAAAAACATGGCACTAACTAGACCATGAAAAGGGTGCTTGTTTATAGTATAAGGAGAAATGAGAAGGCAGAACATTGCCTTGTCCAGACTCACTGGGAACATGCACAGTGGGGACTCAAATTTTTCGCCACTCTGTCCATATCCAAGAATGATTGTAAAAATGCCGTGACTGTTGATTTGGGGGTTACAAATACATTTTCGTGAGTAGGAGAATTCACAAGTACAGAATTGGCCAAAAATGAAGATTGGTGTATTTACTTTTACATACAGATGATTAAGGTACAGAAGGGACTAAGATCAGATAGCAGCATTAGCTGAGGTGACTACTCGGCCAGCGGTTCTCACATCAGCATTGCCTGGAGAGGCTGCTGAAAGACTCATTGTTAGCCCCACCTTCAGAGTTTCTGATTCAGAGAACTGGGTTGAAGACTCCGAATTTGAATTTCTTTTCTTCCTTCCTCCCTCCCTTCCTTCCTTCCTTCCTTCCTTCCTTCCTTCCTTCCTTCCTTC